>MEIZ01000150.1:11337-64085 GCA_001723225.1 Globodera ellingtonae | reverse complement strand
GAAAAGGCTGGGCAGCAAACAATAGATGATAAACAGCAATTAAAAATAAAATATTTAGAATTAAATATATTTACAAATAGCGTTTAGCCTAAATAACAAACAGTGCTAATAAAAGGAAGAAAAATAAAAATGACATTATTGGCTGCCGCTGGAAGACCTAAATGCAATAAATAAATTCTTTATTGCGATTAAATTGAGTAAATTTAAGCAATTCATATTTTATCAAATAAATATCATCCGGCAAAAAAATTTATAAAAAATAATTTCAAAAAAAATTTTAAATAAAGCTGTGCGTTGTCACAAGCTGATTTGGCTAGTAAAAGAATATTATTAAAGGACAACATTCTAAAATAACATAATTAAAATGAAATAATAATAAAATCACTTTTGGATTTGCTCTAATAACTGATGCCTCGAATTTAAATGTTTTTTGAAGGCAAGAAGGAAGAACCCCTATAGCGCTTTCAAATTCACTAAAATTAGTTCATTAAATTATTTTTAAAATAATAAATAATTCAGGTTAAAAACACAAAGTAGAAGCAAGATTAACTAAATATTTATTAATTGAAACCCAATTTTCTAACAGATGACAATAAATGTAAACAATTTGGCGCGGATTGTCAAAATATTTAGCTTAAAGGTATTTAATTTTATACGCTGCAACAACTACAAAACTACCCTAAGAATGCGGTAAACAAATTTGGCCCATGGCTTAAGAACGCCAGCGGCCAGCAAAATCCGGGAAAGAAAACCGAACTCAAAAACAAGATGAACCAATTAAGTTAATAACAAAGACGTTTTACTCAACAAATTGATAATTAAAGCTCCGAAACATGAATATAAGGAAAATTATTTATTATATTCTTTTGAATGTATAATATAAAATTGCTTACATGCGTGCTGTCGGCGAACAGATAATAAATGGCAATATTAACCAGATACTGTAAAAAATTTATAAATTTTTTTTAAAATTTTATCTATCGTCCAAAACTCTCTCTAGTCCAACTCTCTTCTGCCCGGGATGGTGCAAGCGGGGGTCATCTTACGAGTGACAAATTTGAAGAAATTTTGCCTTGTCTTTAGCGTCGAACAATAATATAATGCAAATATATAAATAAAAGAAAATATTACAATTAAAATATTCTATTAGGTTGTTATATTTAAATAATAATAAGTGAGATCAACTAACTTTGAAAAATTTTAAAATAATCTAGAAAACAATTATTATAAATTTATTGTCCTTTAAATTGTTCTAAAATAAATAACATTAATATTATCTTTTTTAATTCAAATTCCTAAAAAATTTTGGTGCAAAGTCTCTTTATTTGGGAGGGGGGGAAGTGACTGAAAAATGCGGAAACGGCGAAATGGCGATCAATGGAGAAATGGAGCGATGGAGTTCAATGGAGAGATGGAGTTCAATGAAGAGATGGAGTTCAATGGAGAGATGGAGTTCAATGGAGAGTAAAAATAAAATATATTTTTAGACACTAATAATTAAAATAACCGCTAATTAAACTACGCAATAATTAAGGAAGGTTTTCGTTTACCGGTACGACGACAATGCGGACCCCGCCATGCCTCCGGGTCACTTAAAAAATTGAATATAAACCTATTGCTTAAATAGTTTTAATTAAAATTGATCGCATTATATATTATATTTTAATGAACACAAATATTTCTATTTTTTCAAGTGTATGGTTCATATACCTAAATAAACTAATAACAACAACAATAATTTTTATTAAAAATAAGAAAAAATTAAAAGTATTACGCTAAACAAGATTTTGAAACAGCTAAAATTTGTGGCACAGCTGAATGTAATAAAAATTTGTAATAAAAAAAGCTCTTAAAGCTCATGATTAAATTAAAGCTCAAAAATCCGTTAAAGCAAATATTCTTAATGAGAAAATATTATGATGCCTTTTTATTAATTATCAAAAATCAAACGATGGTGTTTGCCTTTTTGCCTTATTACATGCCCTAGGCAGTTTCTTTTTGTCCAAGCAACAAAATTAGACGAAAAAAATATGATTCACGTTCAGGTGATGAAACGGCACGCAACTAAACATTTTTAAGGGTCTTCAATCAAACTGTAAAAAATTACAAAAACCACAAATAAATTATAATACAAAAAATACATACACATACATGAATAACAAGACAAATAAAATAGCAGAAATACCACAACAATCACTGGAAAACGAGGAGCAACAGATTATGTTCTGGAAAACGAGGAGCAACAAATGTTATGTAACAATTAAATTTAAATTTTACAATTTTATAAAAATAAAAGCATATAATCAAACGTTTGAGAAACCTAACGCAATAAATATGAGATGAGCTAATAGAAATTAAGATTACTTTTGTTAATAAAATAATTTTATTTGTACTCAAAAACAATTAATGAATAATAAAACAAAAAAATAGTTTCAAGTCACAATTTTTATTAGGAAATAATAATAAAAACAATAAATAAATTCCTATATCACATATTGTAATGCGTATTAGCAAATGAAACTTGCAAGAAAAAGTTGACGATTCATGGGCTTCGGACGCGACGCTCCGATACGAAAGAATGACTGTTTCTAGACATTATTCCTGTTGCAGACATGAAAATTTTAAAACCGCTAAAAATGTGAATTAAGTATATGAACGGAAAATCCAATCGAGCAAGAATAGTAAAGCTATTAGAAGAACATGCATGTAATAAATTGCAAGAAAAAATAACCTTTGGTCGCCAGGATAAATAAGTCGCACTTGTATTTTGCCAAGTTATGTATAAATGCATAAAATGTTGAAAAATATTAATGACGATATATTTAAATTTCTAATAAAAAGCTTATTTTGAGATTTTTAGTCAAATGCTGAAATCTTTTCTGAACGATGACGCCACCCTAAGGCAAAAAGCACTAATATTTTTTAAAAATAAACAAAAATCTCAAACGAAACAAATTATTTCTAGCACGGTAAAAAATAAAATAAATTAAATATTTTGCAGAGAATTATTATTAGGTGAAACTTCATCCGCTACCTGATGAGAACGGGAGGTGTGCCCGTCTTTTACTTTCTTTAATCTTGATGCGTAAGGGCTTGAAACCCCTGCAATTGAGCGAAAGCCAGCGAACGGAGATGAACGCTCTGCTGAATGCGGCCCATGATGAAAAAACGGACGAAGATTTCACAACTATTTGAAGCAATAATTTGCAATCAAGAAATTGCCTGATTACTAAAAGAATAAATTTGAAAAAAAAATATTATTTTTCAATTAATAACAAATAATTTATTTTTGAATTCAAAAATTTCGACTTTTCGTACATTTCGACCGCTGCGCTTTTCCGCTCGGACGGACGGGGACCTCAAAACTCAATTCGGCCATTTTGCCGCCGCTCCCTAAAAGATTCTGTAAAAATTTGTTTTTCACATTAAAATTTAAGTTGGTCTTTAGTAAACTGGTTAATTAAAAATATTTATATCGTTTAAATAAATGACGATTTACTATGATAAAACGAACACAAGGTTATAACATACCAAGTTGATTTTGCTGGCGTTTTGCTGGGGATGCTTAAGACATGAGACAATTATTTCAAATAACTAACAATTATAACAGATGCAAATAATAACAAAGATAATTAAAATTGTACTTTTATCATAAATAATTTTAAATATTTAAAATTTTAATAAATCCCAATGCAATATGGTCAACAGAAGCTTATAAACGGCACTCAAAATATTCATAAAAATTTGCCTACGTTAAGTAGATGTCATATAAATATAACGTAAATGATTGACTTCCCGAAGCCGAAGTAAAAAAGGTTAATTGAAAAAATAAAAATCCAATTAGTATTATTATTAATTATTGAAATTCTTTCAAGAATAAATTAAATTTTGATGTAAAACATTGAAAACTGTTTAAAGCAATGTGGGGATGAAGGCTATATTTTATGCAACCAACCCACAATGATTGAAATTAGTTTTGGTTTTAAAAATTAAATATTAAAAATTCTGTTATATTTAAATAAATATATCAAAACCATTCTAAAATTGAAAAAAATTAATAAGATGAAAAAAAATTTTATGCCGACCCAATTGGCCGCCAAGCAACAGTTGACGCACTTTGATACTTAGCGAAATCAAAAACGCCGGCTTGAATTGGTCAACAAGATTTTCATCAAAATACATTTTAATATCATTAGCATTTAACGCAGGCAAAAAGCAAATCTAGTTATAAATATATTTAATTGAAAGAAAAAACTAAAAAATAAATGAAAAAAAGGTTTAACATCAAGTTAAAACATAAATAAAATAAGAATAATTTCTAAACAACTATAAATTAAAAACCATTTATTAAGCTTTGTCAAAAATTATAGAATTATTTTTAAATTTCCATCTGGTTATACGTTGAACCTAAGGTCATGCTGAATTAAGAATGATTACATATGAGCAATATTCTAATTTTTATGTATGATAAAAATCGGTTGAAAGCCTACCCCTAAACCCAATTGAAACAAGTCAAAAAAAAGACGAAAAACAATTTCGTTTTCTAGAGGAAAAACCCAGAAAAAAATCAGAAATAATATATTTGATAAAACATTATGACATTTTCAATCCAAACGTTGGACAACAAATCTCGCACCGCGGCATTTTTGCCGATCAAAAATAAAGAATCGAGTTTCTTCGGTAACCGAAAATATCGGTTTCGATTTAGAGATTTATTTAAAATTGTAGTTATTTAGATTTGATTTAAAATATTAAGAAAATTTGCACGAATAATTTTGTTTATTCATTTAAAATTTTTGGTTTTAAATTACTTACTAAATTTTAATTCACTTAAAGCGCTAAGAGTGCGGAAGCCTTGGTTTGAAATCGAGTTTGTAAATAACGATTAAGTTGTAAAGTTTATTTTCAATTTAAAATCTTCGTTTATTTTTGATCATTTACTTGATAAAATTTGATTTCTTTATAATTAAGCTTATTTTCTTTTTGTAAAATTTATAGCTTTCATTTTTTTGCACTAACTATTTAATTTTCTAGATAATAGATTATTTCATTTTAATTTCAGATTAAAATTTCTTTATATTTTTTATACGGGATTTACGATTATTTTGAAAATACGTGCTAATTTATAGTTATAAATGATAATGTCTTTCTACAAAATTGCTTATTATATTTAAAATTTCGCGGGCGATACTGAAAATTACTTGACTTTTTTTGATAATTAAAATAATTTTTTCTGATAATGTCAACTTGTTATTTGGAATAATTTTCTATCATTCCAATACTATCTCAAAGTTGTCTATTTGTTGTGTCCTATGTTTAGTTTTGGAGATAACGATTGGGCTTTATGATCTTGCTGCTATAAAACACAGATTTATAATTTATATTTTAAAATTTTTTTTAAATGGTAATTGATGTTTTTTTCTGAAAGTGTTTATTATTTAAAATTAATTAGATATTTTTTACTTTTTTGAATGTTTTACGCAATTTAACTGATCTAAAGCAAGGTCGCTTTGGGCTTTTGTTAAATTTTAATTTTCTTAAGACCATTTTGGATCTCCACGCAAAGTATTGCGTAAGGTGGAGCCGGAATCAGTGGGCTTTCCGCACGCACCGTCCATGTCGACGACAAATAAATGATGTCGCCCAGGCCGTCCCAGCGGCGATGCTTTCTTTTGATTGATTCTTTTCATTAAGATTCTTTGACCTATTATTCAAAAATATGAAATAATTGTGTTTTTAGGCGCCGGTAAGTTTTGTTTAAATTAGCAATATATTACTTATAATATTTATAAAGAAAGTTTTATTTTGTTTTTGGTCAAAGACACTTATTAATTTTTATTTTAAAAATTTACTTTTACAATGAGTTTTTAATTATTACGATGCCTTAGTTTTATTTCGAAACAAAATTTGAGCACTTGTCTTTTTTTCGAGTTTTAACTATTAATATGAGCTTATAGTTAAAACGCGGCGCATTTTCTTTTTCAAATTTTTAATTTTTTCTTTCAGTTTTTAATTTTTTCTTTTATTAACATGCTTTGAGTTTTTTAAATTTTAATAGATGGGTATCCACTTTCTTAGTACAGTTAATATTTAAGCAATGCTAATAATTAATTCTCTTAATTTATATAAATAATTATTATATTATTAAGTGTTTGTTTAGTTTAAATTGATTTATGGATTTATTAATATATTTCAAGATATTGCTTTAATAAATATTACTTTTTATTTCATTTAAACCAGACCGCACAGTCTTGTCAAGTTTCGTTTTAATTTAAATTGAAAAGAATTAATTTTTGTATGGAAATGCCCATTATTTTGCTAATCAATTTCTGTTTTTATATATTTTGCAAAGTTTTCACGTTCCGTCATGCACAAGGTTTTTATTGTTACTAAAAAATCAAGGGTATTGCTTTTGGAACATTTCTTAAATATTTTCTAATTGCCACTGCTAAAATAAGCCATTGAAATATGTTCGAATTTTTTTTAATTTTATTCCTTTAATATTAAATTCTTTTCGAGCCCCCTTAACATTCCAAATTTAAGATTTGATGCCTCAGAAAAGTTATGTTTACGTCTTGAATCCGGGTCTGCGAACAATATTTAATTTTTATTATTTATTAGAATCATTACAGGAGGTTTATAATTTTAGTTATTTATTATAATCATGTATTAAATAAGTTTTAACTTTATTTATTTGTTAAAATCCTTATAATGTATTTAATATTAAATATTTTTAACTTTATTTATTATTATAACCATTATAGGTGTATTGCATACTTTTCCGAAAAGCGGACGAGGCTCTTTTAGCGCCCTTTTTTCCAACCGTTGCAGCCAATCGGCAAATTCCTTTATTTTGAATTAAATTATTATTTATATTAATTATTAGGGATGCTACTTTTAGGGTTTTTACCTATTTTTCGACCCTTTTGTTAAGCGCGTTATGCACGAAAGTTGGTCGTTATAAAAGGAAACTTGCCCTAAATCCTATTTTAGAGTTTCACGACTAAAATAGTTATTTTAGGCATTTGAAGATTATTGGTGCCTATTATGGCTTCAAAAAACTTCTTGAAAAAGGCAATAAAATTCAAATTTTTCTTGCGACGATTATTCATTATTTCAAAAACCTTCATGAAAAGGCAATAAAAATTTGAATTTTTATTATTATTTTTGCACACCTTTTTTGCACCTATATTTGCTTAATAACCGGTTTGTTGAGCCTATTTTTGACACATTTTTCTCAGTTATTTAGAAGTTTATTTTGATTTGAGAGCCTAAGTATTATCCCTATGAATTACTCTTGTCCTAACACAAAAAGTACCCGGTTTGTAGTGATGGTGGTGGATGAGGAGGCGGAGGCGAAGAAGAAAGAGGCGGATTTAAACCGTTGTAGAGTATTATTTGATGATGCTGGCCAGGAATTGTCCCAGTAGGAAGAACACATATGTCGAAGTTTATAGGAATTTGCAAAAAATGCCCATCAATTAATATGGTCAAAAAAGGCAGCGGAGGGCCAAACATCAAAGATATTTTGGTGCTGTTTATAAAAAATAAATTTAAAAATAAAATTTAGAATAAAATTTTAAAAATCTAGCAAAATAAAACAAATTACACAAAATAAATTAAAAATAAAATATTTATAAAATATAAAATCTAAAGAGCCAAATAAAATACAATAAAAATGAACTAAAGAATTGTGACAAAACACTTCACTAAATACCAATCCTTTCCGCCCAATAAAAGATAGTCGGAATAAGAAAAACAATAATGTAAAATAAAATCCAATAAAATACTTAGATTTCAAGAAACAATTTATACATCCAAAACCACGGAATAAATTTAAAAAAGTGAGCAACCAATTTTCACTGATACCCGGCCCAAAGTAAAATTGGCCATAACTTCGCATTTGATCAATGCGCTGCTTCCACCGGAGCCAATTAGTGATGGTTTAGTGTCCATGCCGACGGATAACCGGGCATCATGTTACCGAACACAAGGATGTTATAACATACCTAATTGATTTTGCGGGCGTTTTGCTAAGGATGATTGAGACCTGAGGCGCCTATCGGCACTATTTCAACTAACAATTATAAAAGATGCAAATAATAACAAAGAAAATTAAAATTATACTTTTAACATAAATAATTTAAATTTTAATTAAAAAAATTCCAATGCAATATGGCAGATCACAGAAGCTTAAAACGGAACTCAAAATGTTCTAAACGAGTAAGCGATGGAAACGGGCCAAGTATCGGCCGATTGTAAGTTCATGCTTGACAAGCAAAAACATTAATTAAGAACCGAAATATTTGAAATATTTAAATGCCAATATTTGATTTAATCAATAATCATTATTGATTATATTCAGTAATATAAACACATTATAAAATGGCCGTTATTATAAAATATATTCAATAAAATTCTCAATAAACACAAAGCTTACTAATATAAATTTTATAACTGATATAAAAGTTAAAGTGAATATTTAAAACAAAATACAAATGTAGCAAAAAAATGCAAATTAAGGCAAAAGATAAATAAAATAAAAGTAATTTTAACTTTTATATATAAAGTTTAAAAACACCCATATCCTAAAATAATAAATTATTTTATATAAAAAAATGGAAGAGAAAAAAATATATCTGGCCAAATAGATTTATTCGAAAGTGATTATATTATATTTTTTGTAATTTAAAAGTTAAGCCTAATTTTTTATTAAATTTATTATTGTTCAACTATCTTGTTAAAACTTTTGATCAACTCCTTGAAACAAATGTATGGTTTTATAATGCCCCGCATGCTGTTGGGACTTTTATTTCTATCATTATTTATTAATTTTTTATTAAATTACAATTGATTTTTTCTATTAGCTCTTTGATTTTTTCAAAGTTTGACTTTTCCCCAATTTTGACAAAAATAAATTTAAGAAGTTTTTGTTTATTTGTAGTGAGTTTAAAAAGGATAACAATATATTTATTTTAAAAAATAAATTTTTTTAATAATTCAAACACTAAGAACCAATATTTTTATATTTAATAATCAAATTTTTTTAAAATTTAATTTTGTAGCAAAATTATAACGTCAGTTATATTTTTTTCATGGTGAAAAGTAGGGTTGGACAAGAACGGGTATCCGGAACCGGAACCGGGACCGGTATCCGGGTGTTTTGGGCAAATTATCCGGGACCGGTATCCGGGTGTCCAGGATCCGGGATACCCGGTATCCGGGGGTTGGATCCGGGCGGGTTAAGCACCCCCTAATGGTGGTATTTTTTCGGAGAGATAATTTTTTTTTGAATCAGCCCCTCCCCCACAAAAAAATTCCTGGATGTGACCGTTGCCTGTTTCAGATGTAGAAGAGGTATTGACAAATGAATTTAACCCAGAGGTCGTATCTGTACTTATTTATTAGAAATGTACCGATTTTAAGAGGCCGAGTCTGACAAATTAAAAATGTACTGATTTGTCAGAAATGTACTGATTTCAGCTAAGCGTACTGATTTTGTACTGATTTTCAGGATAAATCGAATTTTTGGACCAATTTTCTAACCAAACTGAGTAGAAAATCAAAAAATTTACCCGGCGGCGCCTATCGGCACCGCCGGCCCTTCCATTCCAATACCGTATTTTTTCAAATGTTGGTCACAAATCTCTTAACAAATTAAGTCGGAAATTCAAAAATTTTCTTGGCGGTGCCTATCGGCACCGCCGACCCCCCACCCATACTAAACAGGATGTTCAAAAAAATTGCATTTTTGAAAATCGAAAATCGCCAAAATTTTCGGAAATCCATGCCTAGAAGTGAAGCAGAATTCTCAAAAAGGAGAGAAATATGGTTAAAATACGCACATTTCATTCAAAATTAAAGATTTACTAACAGTTTTTAAAATGTACTGATTTTTGACCCCAAAATCTGATATTTTGATTCTAATGCACTGATTTTGAAAAATTTTCGATACGACTCCTGAATTAACCATCCAACTTGATTGAATTTGATTTTATTCGTTTATTTTATGCGTTTATTTACTTTTTGGCAAAAATTGCTCGAAATTTGATTTTTTATAAAATTTTAATTAGTATTTCAAAAATTGAAAATTATCCGGTATCCGGACGGGTATCCGGGCATAAATTACTATCCGGTACCGGTATCCGGGTGTCGAGGAACCGGTGGAACCGCTATCCGGGGGACCCGGATAATATCCGGTCTTGTCCAACCCTAGTGAAAAGGAAGTAAGATTGGTGAAAAGGAAGTATGTATATATTCCTTGTCCATACTAGAGTGCGGCGCGGGATTGATCCCGCGCGGGATTTTGCGGGATCCCGCGCCGCAATCCCGCATTTTTTGCGATTTGCGGGATTTGCGGGATTGCGGGATTTGCGGGATTAATCCCGCAAATCCGATCCCGCACGAGATTTTGATTTGTAATCCCGCAGCGGGATCCGCAATTTAGGTGCGGGATTTGCGGGATTGAAAATTGTTAGTGAATAATGCTAGTTTATTCAAAATTAGCAATGACGTTTTGCCAAATCTTTCAATTTAAAAAGACTTGATGCTCAAAAATGACACAAGTGGAGTATCATAAGAATAGAATTTTAAATAAAAAAGCCTAGTAACGTCTGGTGTAGTGGTGAGTGGTGTAGGTCGTAAGTTTTGGGGGTGGATGTTCAAGCCCCGATTGTGCAAATTGCTTTTTATGTCTTTTTATGAGGATTTGTGTGGAGGAAACAATTTCTTAAATTTTTATGATTTTTAAAAAGTTTTTGGCCCGCTGTTTACAACTTTTTGGGATTTTTATTTTTTGGTTGGACGAACTTACAAAACCATAGGGGACCTTTATTTTACCTATAAAATTGGTAAATAAATGGAGTAAAAATTCAAAAATAGCCGTATTTGTTGCAAATCTCTTAACAAATTGAGTAAAAATTCCAAATTTCCCCCGGCGGCGCCTATCGGCACCGCCGACCCCTTTCTCAGCCCCAGCAGCAGAAGTGGAGCCAGAATTCTCAAAAAATTTGATGCTGAGGCAATCGAAGTTGAAGACAATGACGAAGATATTTTTGAATAATAAAAAAAAAATTTGGTTCCCCGGCCCAAGTTACAAATAGTCTTGGATAAATAAGAGCTTCAAATGATACAAATTGAACAATTCGGTCCAGTTTGAAAAGGTTTTGATTTTTTCGGTAAAATTAAAAAATCCCGCAATCCCGCGCGGGATCCCGCAAATTTAAAATGCGGGATTTGCGGGATTGCGGGATTTGCGATCCCGCACGAGATTTTGATTTGTAATCCCGCAGCGGGATCCGCAAATCCGATTTTGCCGCACTCTAGTCCATACCATGGGTATGTGCGCCAAATATTTTGCCAGAATATCTTTTTTTAAAAGTAACCTTTTATTTATTTTGAAAATTCTGATTGTTTAAAAATCATTTGCTCTGTTTTGTTAATATTTATTTTAAAAATGTTATTAAATACATTACATACTAATTAGTTTAATGCCAGTCTGAAATAATTCGCTAGTTTTTACTTATATTTTTAAGAATTGTTTTGTACGTGCCTGTTTTTTACCATTTCAATATTTATGTTTTGATTTTATTTAGTTTATAAGTAAAGTTTAAAGTTTTGATCATTATAAGTATTTCTTAAAAATATTTTTAAAGTTTTTAAAAATAAGTGTAAATTGAAAATCATTTTCTCTTAAATTAAATATTACGGTGTTTGGTTTAATCTAAGCAGACTTGTTGTCTGTTTTAGTCGCGTAAACTTTATTTTTTTAAATTTTTTATTATCTTTTATTTCACTGATGTGCGGTTTGATTGCGTTGATTATTTGATTTGGTTTTTTAAGATGTTTTTTATGAAAGTTTTCGGATAGCTTCTTTCAAATGATTGTAATGTTTGTTTATTATAGTCAATTTTAAATATGCATTGCACAGATTTATTTATTTTATAATATAATTTTAATTGTAAAAACCTTTCAAGATATTTGTTTGTGGATTCTGGTGATCAAACCGGCTGGACCTAATTAGCAACAATGACATAGTGTATAAGAATGTTAGGTTTAAATTTATATTTTATTTATTTTTAAATAGTAAAGTTCTTGACCTGTTTGGTCCAAAAATTCATAATTTCCATTCAATGACTAAAAATGTTCAAAAATTTCCCGGCGCCGCCTATCGGACCGCCGGACCTTTTATGCCACCCATTTTCGGCAAGCAACACAATTACATTTCAGAATTTTTGGTGTCAAAAATCAAATAAAGTAAGTTCGTAAAAACTGAATTGGTAATACTAGGTCGTTTCATAAAAAACGTCGCTTTTTGACTTCTCGATAAAAAAGCAGAAAGATTTTGGAGTCAGCATCTTGCTTAAATCACGCTTGAAAATTCGTTCCCCCAATGTTTTGTTCAGAAAAAAAGCATTTCAGCGGTTTACAGGTTCATTTCAAATAAATTTGAAGATTCATTTTTGATAAAAAGCCAAAAGGGTCCGGTCCCCCCTTTGACTTTTGAAAAAGTTCATTTTAAAAATTATTAGTTATGAATTTTTTTGGGCAAATAATTTTGACAAAAGAATTTACATTAACTTATACGCCTTGGTTTCGGTTCGGTTAACCGATCGCCAACAACCTAGTAAACATCACATGAAGTAAAAAATACTCAAAAAAAATACTCAAATTTCTGCATTTTTTGACCTTTGTTTCATTTCTGGTCCATAGTTTTTATGATGTTAAAATAACTTAATTTTGTTATTGCTATCATATGTCACATTCAAGGCATTAGAAGTTTATGCTTTTTTTATTTGTTTTTCTAATAATTTTAACAGCAATTTTGAACTAATTTATGAAAAATTCACATGTTATGCGCCATTTGTATAAATTAATATTTTATCTTCGAGTGGAAGCCGGACCAGAAGATTTTTTATAGAAAGGCACGTTTTGGCCACATTTTGCACACATGTTGTCATCCGTCTTTCGGCGACAGGGATCTCCTTGACTTTTACATTTTTTCATAGTTATCAATTTGCGGGTTTACATTTCACCCAATTAATTTATCACGCATGTCTTATACAATTTCATAGTTTTAATTAAAATTTAATATCTTAACTTGTGCACCAATTTTTTAAAATTGTTTTTGCAGCTATACGCTAATATTCTTAAACTTTTAATTTTTACGCAATTTTCCTTCTTAGTTTGGTCTTAATAAAACAAAGTAATTATTCTGTGATTTATATGATCGTATTATATTCCAAATAATATACCTTTATTATAGTTTATTGTATAATATTTTATGAATAGAATATATTTTTTCAGCATTTCGGTTCTATTTGGGATATTTTTCTTATTTGTTGGTGGTCTTATTGATACATTCAGATCAATTCTTCGTTTATTACGATTAATTCAAAAGATTTGAAAGTTATTAAAATTAATGTTTGAATTTTATTTTAGACACACTAGTATATTTTATGTATAATTTTTATGTACACAATAATATGATTAATTTATAGATTTTTCTTTAAATTTTTTTAGTTGAAAATCAGCCGCACATTCAATCACGAAAAGAATTTATTTATAAATTTTATGTAATTTTTTGTTTGGTTGAAGACCCGATGCTTGTTTTGACAAGACCAGAAGCCTCAGGCTCGTCTCGTGGTTAAGCGCTAAACCGTGGTTAACGACGTAAACCACGGTTAATAATTTCAAAACAGTATGCTCATCTTCTCATTATTAACCACGGTTAAGGCTTAACCATGGTTCCGTTWACCACGGTTTGWTCCCTTRTTAACCATGGTTAAAGGAATGTTAACCATGGTTTACCAAAAATCCTATGCTCATCTAACCGTGGTTTATTTTTTCTTAAGAGTTTTTAACCACAACTCGAGGCGTGGTTAAGGATTTATTTTTTTTGATGTTGACCTTCTCATTTGTCCTGCGGTTTTTTTTCTTTTCATCGATGCCAGTTTTTTCCTTAAGAATTATTTTGTATTAAATTAATTTATTTCAGATTTAACCATTTTTATAAGAGTAACAAACGTGTTGGCGACTGGCAAACAGAAACTCTTTATTCGGCGTAAATTTTGTCGACAAAAAGTGACGCGAAAGGGTAGATAGTCTCTAATTTTGACAACTCAATTGTTATTAATTCAAAAAAGATTTTGAGGGCAAATTGATTTTTAGAAAAATTTGACTTTTCGAATAAAAATGATTAATGTTTCAACATAATATTTTTTGATTTGTAAAACAAAAGATTTATTAATATTTCTACCTAATAAAATGAGACTATGAAGAAGGATTAATAGGCATGTTAATAGACAAGTTAAACGACAACCTACGCCAGACGTAGAAATATTTGTCCCGAGAACCCGACACTTGGACCGTTTGTGACTAAGTGCATGATTTCAGGACCGGCTGCAAAGAACAAGAATGGCAAATGATAAAAACAAAAAAAAATAAACAAATATTAATTTTAAAATATGTGCTCAAGAATGGACCAAATATTTATATAATATTATCATCTTTAGTCTTTTCGTTTTTGTACAATATGAGCGTTTCATAATGAGTCAAACGAGTACGTTTCGTCATGCACCACGTTCTGTTTTTACAAAATTAGACCATTAATATTCTTTAAATATTAAATTATGAACAAACATATAACAAGTTTTTTAGAGTTTTCTGTTGGCATGAAGCGACTTATTAATTATTTTTAATTTATGAAATTTTAGTTCATTGCTGGTTTAAAAAAACTAGTAATTTTAAAGTTGTGCTCAATTTTTATTGTCGGTTTTTTCACTCATCATAATTTTACAACTTACATTTTGTATTTCTAATTTTTATTGTAATTTTTTTTTAATTAAATTTTTACAATTTATCAATTTAATAGTTATGAATTAATTAAAATATTTGGAAATTTTACATAACTTGACATGTCGTATTATCATAATTTCCTCCATGGTATAAGGCAAGCTTGACGAGGGCTCTCGCAATTCGATTGTGAAATATGAAACAATTAATTTGATGTTCATTAAAAACTACTACGAAATTCGCTGCCATTTAACTGAAATTTTATTTTATTTTTACATTTTGGCCTTTTTTGTAAAATTTTTTTATTTATATTTTTTTACATTACGAATTTAATTAAGAAGAGTCGGAGAGATTTAATGCAAATCTGCACCACGAATTTTCATTATGTGAAAATGTCCAAGTGATATCGTGTTAAGACTAAAATTAATTTTATATACTTTAAAATTAACCGAAACTCAAAAACTCTAAGTGAAATTGAATGCAAAACACCGAGACTTTTTGCACATTTTTAGTTAGAAATTGTTTTTTTTCATTATCTATATATCTCGTTTCGTTGGTGCGGTTCCTCTGCATTGCATATTTAACTCGTAATTCAATAAAAATATATTTATATTTTTGGTAAATAATGGTTTGCGGAACTTCCTGTCTATGTTTTAATCAAAGGCATATTTTAATACTTTATTCCTCTAATAAATAATTTTATTTATTAAGTTACCCCACATAACATATTCGGCAACAACTGATTGGAGGAAAGAACGGTAATTTATTTTTACTTTGTTTTTTGTTTTTGCAACTTAAAACATAAATTAGAAATTTTACAATTTATTTTGTTTTGACAATTTATAAAATATTTGGTGTGTCTTTAAATTACCAACGCATTCTGATGGTTGTCTATACGAGAATTAATTTATGTTACATCTTGGGTTTTTTATAATTTTTTTTTTGAATTTGCTCTCTTTTTGAGAAGTCTGGATTTTAAAATCAAATCCTTTTTATTATCATTTCTTGTCAAAAAATTCATGGTTTATTTTTTAAAGCTTTAACTTATAAAACTGTAAATTTTGTAAAAAAGGGATTTGGGTCGGCCTACGAAAGTTCCGTTGTTTGTTGGTCAATGTGTCTGATTGCAAGACTTGATGATAATCTCTCTTTGCGTAATTTAGAATAAATTATAATAAACTACACTTTATTACCCATTAGACACATTATATTTAAAAATAAATTCTTTCCATGACGTACATTTGTATTGTATCCGTTTACTTTTGAGTCTGTTCCAACTTTAATTATATTTAATTTCAATATGCTACTATGGGTACAAAAATATAATTATCAAACACGTTGGATATCTGAGGGCTGTGGGACATTATATATATATATGATTGATACATTATAATTTTTCATGCCTTTCAGATTAATAAAAATTAATTTGAGTAACTATTTATTAGCACGTTTGCTCTAAACTAACACTGGAAGCTTTCCTTAGCATTGCATGTTTTTAAGTTAAAAATATAATTATTTGTTTACATATTGAAAATATGTTTATTTTGCTTTTTCTTGATTGAAATTATTTTACTTATTGCTTTTGTTTATTTGCTGAAAAGGAAATTGTTGTTTCCTGGCACCATTCCTTTATGCTTTTTCTCAAAGCACATTTTGTTTTATTATAACCTAGTGTTTATTTTTTCAGCAATGATGCGAGGTTTCATCCAATATTAAGTATTATTTTGATTAAATTATCCTGAAGTGTCAAAGTTTTGTGTTTAGGTTTGGGCCGGTCCGGCTTAGACGAATTTCGCACAAATATCGCTTAACTTTTGCTGACAAATATTTTTTATTTTTTTAATTTATTTTTCGATTCTTGCTGTAAAACGTTTTGATTTTTAAAACTGGATAAGAAACTAAATTCAGATTTGTGTGCCAACAAACATCGAACGGGCAGTTTTTAATGCCCCACAAGTTCCCATTCTTTTTAAAATTCATATAAAGTAGTAGCTATGTCAGCCTCACAAATTAGGGGACCAAAAGGTTTTTTAATAGATTGTTGAAGAGGTATACAATTTGAATTAATAGGTATTTAGGCAAAATAATTTTAATTAAAATTAAAGGTGGCCCCTCATCCTGAGAATCCGGCGTTGCACCACCGTTTTTATATATAATTGTGAAATAATTTACGTTTAAATTTAGAAGAATTTATTTTCAATAATTTATATGAAGTTATTTTTAGAAATGCATGCACATTTGGGTTTTCCCCGAATTTCGAGAATTCACAATTTTAAAGAACTCTCGACCTCTACAGACCACTTTAACCTGTCTCAAACAAATTTATTGACCACACTAAATTGAGGGCCTCGTGTTATTATATCAATATGATAAATATTTGCCAACTTTTTTAAGCGCAATTGTTATTAAAAATTATTTAGTGAATTAATAAAATAATAAATAAGTGATATTTGGGTAGGAAGTAAACACGACCTCCCACCCAACTCTAGTAGCGGAAATGTTTGTCATTATAAATTTAATTTCTTGGTATTGGTCGCAGGTAATTACATTATGCAAACAGTTTTAAATTGGATTACATTTTTGTAAAAATATTAATTAAATTTTAATATGGGCATATATCGTAATTATTAATTTCAATTCTTGGTTATTATATTTAAAAAATATTTGGTATTATAATAATTAGAAAACTTAGTTGACACATTTTATTCTGATTTCTTATATTGCTGTTTAATTAATTCTACTTTTCTCACTCGATTTTATATTATTCAGCCTTTAGGCTTTATTTAAATGTTTATTTTTCCATTTCGCTTAGTTGCGATAACTCCCTATTGAGCGAAATCTCTACATTATTGAAACGAGAAGGAGGCACAAATAGAAATAAATATCTATTATATTATAGTATTTGACATGAATTTGATTGCACTATGCGCAGGGTCTTTTTTCCGGTAAATGTCGTCGCTGTATAAAATGCGAAGCTAAGTTAAAATACCATTTGGTTTTTTTATTATTTTTGATATTTCAGTTCGTAAAATATTTGCTTTTGGGTTTTTAAATAAATCGAATTGGTTTTTTAATAGATAGCATATTTTTAAATTGAACACCGTCTTGCATTTTCCGGGCTTGCTCTTACACCAACGGAGCTATAAAATAACTCAGAAGATGTAGCCTGATTTCGTGTTTTTCCTCTTCGTGCTGGACGACACGTCAGCTGCTTTTCTCATTAAAGAAATTTTAAATTTAACGATGTAAACATATGTTATTAAGTTTATTAAATAAAAATTATTGAATATTAAGAAAGAATTATTAAATAAAATAACTTTGTTTTTTAAATTAGCATTATAATTCCATTTTAAATAAAAGTATTGCTTAGTTATAAATAGATCATTTGAACATCTGTTTTTTAATTAGAAAATTTCTGTATCTTCAAAGGCAATTTTTATTAATCATATTTGTATAAGCAATTATCAATTGCTTAATTAACTTTATTTTATGTGTTGCGCAGCATTTGAAGTATGTGCCATAGAATATTGATTATTAATAAGTTTTAATCCTGACCAGATGCATTAATAGTCTGGCACTTCGCCCGTTTCCATCATTACCAGAGATTGATATTAATTTACTGCATTTTTAATAGAGTATTTTTTTTCAAATAACAATCACAAACTTATCTTTGTTTTCTTTATTAAACATAGTAAATATTGTTTAATTTTCTTTTATATAATTTAGATCTCCCAGGTGTTCATAAAAAAAATTTATAAATTAATGATTCCATTTTATGTCAAATATCTGTAATTTGTATATAAATAAACTTTTAGCTGATCCGATTTTATTAAATATTTGATCAGTACATTAATTTTTGCTTATTAAATTAAATGTATTATATTCACCAATTCAAGAAATATTAAACGATTCTATTTTCTTGTACTTAAAGCAGATTAATGGTTTTTTTAACCATACTAAGTTAATCAAATTTTGAAATAATCTTCTTCTTGTCGATAACGCAAACGTTGTCATTATGAAATGGATGACTTTGACCATTTAGTTAACCAACAAAAACGGCTTATCTTTTTTTATATTTGTGTAATTCGAACTGAAAAATTATTAATTCTTAAAGATTTAGTAATTTTTTATGTCTAATGTAACATATTTTTATCTATTATTTATTTAAGAATTTAAATTTTATTTTATGTTTGATCATCTGATCCAATTTCATTTTCTGCGATTTGTTTCCATTGGCAATCATCGCGAGCAAATTGTTGGCACGGTTGCAATCGGCAAACCAATTGTGTCCCTATTTATTTTATTTATTTTCATCTAAATAAAAACAGCTTTTACTAAAAATAAAAAATAAATTCTTATTAATGTTTGTTAATTATAATGATGCTTAATAATTATTTTGAACAAGGATGCTAAGTTAGTATTTTTATTATATTACGAAGATTTTTTTAAAATAGTATGTATGCCTCTCGTTATGTAACATTATTAATTAAAATTATTCAAAGAATACTGCTTCTTTAACCTCGAACGCGTTGTGTGGTTTCGACATTTTCTAATTATTTAAGCCGTCATCGTCCTCTTATGTATATATTTTTTTAAATCGTTGAATTTATTCATTTCAAATATTTTTAATTTTTTCAGCATTATATTTTAATGACAAAACAAATATTTTAATCAAATTCTAATAATGGGAACCCTTTTTTCAGCGCTGGTTGGTTTGTTGGCTTTGTAAAATTTGAGGTTCCCGTCACGCAATGCTTTAATTTGTTCATTACTTTGAAAATTATCCGCTTATTTTATTTAAGAGGTTTGAATTTAAAATAAATTATTAAACTGTGTTCGCGGAAATTTGCCTTGCTGAGCGCAAGCTCAAGGAGAAGACTGCAGAGGAGGCCGCCGTCGAAAAGAAGACCGTCGAGAAGAAGACTGAAGATCCGGTTTGTGATTAACTAAGCTCATTAAAAGCTCCAACTATTAAACAAAGGTGCAAACGAGTGAGCATGCTGATAAGACCACCGCCGAGAAGACAGTTGCAGGGGAGACCAACAAAGGGGAGAAGAAGACTGCAGAGAAGGCCGAGAACAAAACTAAGCTCAAGGAGGAGACTGAAGAGAAGACCAAGGCTAAAAAGAAGAACACAAGGCCCAAGTCGCGCAGCCCTGAGAAGAAGAAACCGAAGACTGAAGTGAAGAATGCGGCAGGCGACGCGTGCGGTGTTGGCCGTGTTTGTCTGCTCCGAGTGCAAGAAGCGCGCAGGCCAGACCTGCAGTGGCGCTACTGATCCCTCTACGCAGTAGACCAAGTCCTGCAGTGATAAACTCACCATTGATAAACTCACCATTTCATATTTTGTTTTTGGGCCAAAGGCCCGCTCACCACACCATTTCATATTTTTTTTTGGGGCAAAGGCCTTAACAGGTTAGTAGTGTGCTTTCAAATGAATGAATTTATATAGCTTGAAGGATTAAATAGCGTAAAACACCAGCTGACACAACAGCTCTTGCAGCAAGTGTCGTTGTAATTCTCTATTTCGGTGATGAGTTGGCTTTTGTTATTCGCAAAATTTCTCGATTTCCAGGCGGTTCGCTGCTTATTTTCATCAATTCAAATACTTTGGTACCTTTGAAGCTAAATGTTTATCATTATTATATTTAAAATTATTTGATTCAAATACTTTCATTCATAGATTCACATTTAACAGCTAGAAGTTTGAACCATTTAACTAGCAATTAAAAATAACCATTAAACTTTTTTAATTTTTATGGTGGTTCGCAATAAGTATTCGTTTTTTTGTTCCCTCAGTTATGGGAAATTAATAAATAAACTAAATAATTGTTTAAGAATATTATTAGTGATTTTTTAATCTCACAGGATGATGAAAAACTTTTATCTTTTCAATAAAAGTTACTTTATAATGAGGCTTTAAATCCAAGCACTAATTTAAAAAGAACGGATTTTGGGCAATAATTTATATAATTAGTAATAGTAGTTAAATATTTTTATAATAATCGAAATAATTTCTTTAAGTGCTAAATTTAAAGGGGCATGAGTTTAAAATTTTTCAGTAAATAGTTATTTTAACACATTCTTGATTTCTATTTTAATGGGTTGCTTTGATTTTAAGTGTAAATGGAAAATATAACGAGAATTAATTTGTGGTTTATCAGATTTTTATGAAACTATTATTTTTGGTTAGCACCTGCTAGTCTTTTTAATGCGTTTTTAGAACTTTCTTTAAGTATTTAACAATGTGTGTTCGCACGTAGTGATGTGAAGTTGGCCTACGTGAATGGCAACACAAACTTTTCATGGATAACCAACCAATCATATTTAGGCTCGATGTTATGGATGAAATACTTTCATTTTTTAGGTAGAAAGGTGTTTTGTTATACTTCGTTTAATTAAATTATTTTTAACTAGTTTACTGTTTATTCCTAATGTTTGTCAAATTAATAAAAAGGCTTTAATTTTAGATTCATCTAAATTTTTAAAAATAAATTTTAAGCCATTTTTATTAGCTATTTTAGTTTGGATAATATAATTTTTTAAACAATTATTAAGTCATCTTTAACAATGTTATGTTATTGAAACAATTTTGAAAATTTATGTGTTATTAGCTTATTTTATTTTTTTCAAATTTTCTGTATATTTTAGTTTTGGGACCAGCTCTTTTTTATTGATTTTATTTTAGTAGTTTTTAGTTTTATTATTTATTATTTTTCTATTTTAAACCGAATAAAAACTCAAGGTCAAATAGAACCCATCCAATTAGCGCATTTGCGTTTTTTGGTGTTTCAGCTACGGAGTGACAACCTTTCGCGTTATCTTATCGGGCAGAATGGGTAATTTATTTTTAAGCAAATTAACCTTTTGGGCCTCATTTTTCAGTATTATGTTATTTATCGAATTTATTACTTTTTCTAAAAATAACATTACATTTTATTAAAATTATGAAGTTTAATATGGCCAATCTTGACGTTGGCGGTAACCAAACGGCTATTTTTGTGTTTGGATAGTTTGTTTGTGTGTTTTTTTTGTTTTTATTGTGTTTTGGTGAATTCTGAACCGCCTTTTGCCCGCCATTTTGGTGATTTGGCTTAGTGTAGATATTTTTTTGTAAGATTTTTATCATGGTATCTTGAACAAAATTCTTAATTTAATAGATTTTTATAAGTAACTTTGATATTTGTTGCCTGGCCCAAACTCCAGGCTAGGGACCTATCTGCGAGCGGATCGACCCCAGCGGCGTGCAGCAAACCAAATTGGGGATTATTTTATGCTTCCTAAACACGTACTGTATTCTTTTTTATATTATTATTATTTTCGTATTTTTTAGTAAGCAATTGATGATTTTCATGTGTGCTGTAACTGTCAAGCCCAACACACGCGTTTCTCATTATTTTTTTTATTATTTGCTAGATCTGTGTCTTCTCTTTATTGTGTTGATGCACTTTGATTTGTATTTTGAGTTAAAATTTTAGAATTACCTTATTTTCATTTAAAATAATTGTTTTGGCGAGCAAAAGAAGATTTTTTGAAAAAAATTCATCACCCTGAATTTTATTTCAATTTTTTTAACAAGTGCTAATTTTTGTAAAAATTTCTCCAACGGCGCCTGTCGGCACCGCCGCACATCCTCCATTCTCATGTAAGCTTTTTTTTTAATTTTTCCGAAATATCGGAGCAAAATTCTTAATTTTGCCAAAATTTTGCTGAAATTTTTTAAACCAAACTCAAAAAATCTTCTGACGGGGCCTATCGGCACGTCAAGCTCTCCTCCCCAAAAAATTAAATTTTTGGGGTGCATATTTGCCGTAAGAAAAGCTTTTTCTTAGGGGTGCACTTTAATTTAAGAAATTTCGATTTTAAAGAAAAGTTCCCCAAAAAATTGAAAACTCCCATAAAAATCCCATCATTAGTGAGTGTATTTTATAATGCGAAAACCCTGTACCTCCGGGTTTCGGATAGGCCAGTTTTACTATCCCCGGTTTTAGGCTTTTCTCTAGCTTTTACTCATTTTAATAGTTCAAAACCTTTATTATCTCACAAATTCAAACTCTTGTTAAAATGTCATTTAGTATGTATATTACCTCTAAAATAAAACTAAAATGAGAGCATTTGTTGAATGGTCTGCGAGAATGATGCCAAAACATGATGACGGCTAATTTTTGTATCTTTTCTTCGTTGTCTTATTAATTTAATTGTATTGCTTAAAGAAGAAGTACTTACTCCGATTTATATTTCATTGTTTGCTTGAATTTGAATTCATTCAAATTTAATTGGCTGCTAGACCTATTTTGAACATCACGTTAGGCGGCGGCTCATTCAATTGCCGTTTGTATATATTTAAATTAATTATAGTTTACTTTAGTAATCAGAAAAGAATAGGTGATTAATCAGTAAGATTGGAACGGGTTTGTTCTGATAAAATTCAATTTTAGAAGTGTTGTGAGTTTTATTTATTATATATGTTATTTTTATTACATACATTCTCACCAAGTATTTGATGTGCTGTTATGGTCGTTTTTTTTTTGCGGTACGGATATGCGTATTGATCATAAGCGAAGTATTTTGTAACATTTCTTAAATTTTTATTATAGCTTTTTATCATTTTTAATTAAATTATTTTGAATATCAACTAAATACTTAATTGATCAACGAAAACAGCTTTCAGCCGCATATAAGAATTCTTATTGAAGATGCTTCTTCCAAGTGAGCAAAGATTTTTTATTTTAATAAAATTTAAATCATTTATAATTTCAGTATAATACAATTGCTCGAGATACTGCATATTGGTCGTCTACGTTTTCGCGGCCATTTTCTAAGAATTTGACAATTGTATTTTATAATAATATATATATATTTTATAATTCTTAATTAACATCGATCGCCCTTTAAAATTGAAATATTAATTGTTTTAATTTTATCCATTAAGTATGCAAATAAATTAATACAGTCGTAAATATGTCAAAGTTTAAGGTTTGCATCTGTAGTTTTTTTATGTTTTAGAAAACATTTAATTTATTGCAGCCAAATGTTGATATAATTAAAATTCCATTCTTTATTTCTGTAGAAGTCGTAGTCGAGGCAAGATTTTAGAATAATAATAGACATCCACCAGCATGTGTTCCTTGGATCCAAACCCATCGCCATTGCCCCTGTTCATGGGTTTTATTTTATGCTTTAATTTATTAACAATAAATTTTTTTTCAGTCTCTTGTGTAATTTACAGTAGAATTTAAGAAATATATACTAATTACTTTATTATCTTAAGATGCATGTTTTCTTTTTAGGCAAAAACGCAACCATTTTTTCAGATTTCAATAAAGTTTAAAATTTTAGTTTTATTTTGAATAGCATGAATTTAAATAGTCAATAATAAATATTAAATCTAAGAAAATTTACATATAATACCATAGGTGAAGAAAGCTTAGCTTTGTAATTAGATGAAAATTTGGTAAATTTTCTAATAAATATATTGTTAAATTTCAATGTTCTTTTATTCAACTGTCAACAACCATGAGCTTACTCTATATTAATTAACAAAAAATAGGTCAAACAGGCAAGTATAATCATTTGCTATTACAGGGTTTTTGGCTTTTTAATTTTTAAAAATAATTATTGAACGCTTATCCTGTAAAAACGCTAAGAGTTTTTTGCATCATTTTTAGCAATTAAAAATTACGAGTACATAATAAAATACAAACAATTAAAACGTAGCCAACAATAAAGATCAACTTAATTGACCGGCATTTGATCGGGATGAACAATGATAAAATAAATCCTTTTGAATTAAAAAAATTGTTATTAAAAAATTTATGACTAATAGATTAATTTAGCTTTTAAAATATAACACACATTACTTTTATCAAATTCTTCGTCAACTTAATTAGAAATTTAAAAAAAATATTATTTTAAAACCGGCCAGTGGGCTTCTGCCACACAATTAATTTACTGACGGCTTCTGCCCATTTTTGTTGCTTAACCATTTGAACGTGTTTTAAAATTATAGATAAATTCAGATTGTTTAAACAAGCATAATATTGTGATATTAAATTGCACAAAAGATATTTTATTAAACAAATTAATATTAAAGTAAGAAATGGATAAAATAATTATAAAGATTTAAAAAAAGACTAAAATGCTTAATTGATCAAAATAAATAAAAATTACACAACCAATAAACATTAATAAACTAATGAAAAAGAATTTAATTTTTAAAAGCTTTATAAAACATTAAAATTCTTGTTTACCAAATCAAGAAGGTTTTAATAATATAAAATTGCAAGATGCATAAACAACATGGGTTGAGGGGTTACTCAAATCAATAAATAAATTTAACTTTTTAATAAAATCACCGAAAATTACACGCAAAAGTTTATAAAGTACGTACTAATTAATATTATTATTGTAAAAAAAACTCATAAAGTTATGTACCAAAATTGTCGGAACCGCTTTTGATGTCGTGTTATTCTGACGTTGCTTGCGATTTGTTTATCCATGGTGTTTTGTAATATTTCGTAAACATTGGGCATTTATACCCAAAATTAAACATTTAAATTATGCAATGAAAATGATAGTTATTTAGCAAAGGTTGTAAGGTTTAAAATGTGGAAAAACTTATAAATATATCTTAATAAAGTGTAAATAGAAGTGTCAGCAAGTAAACAATGATTAAAATATGATATAGTTTATATTAAACATTCATGTTTGAACCAGATGGCTTTGCCGAAAGAAAACTTAAGTTCATTATATTTTATCGTTGTGAGGAATTTTTCAAACATGGAATTGGTAATTGAAAAAACAATATAAAAGAAGGTTTTGTCAAAAAAAATTAATATTAATTAAAAATTTTTATTGATTACCATTGTTATGGTGCAATTTTAAATTTAATAAAAAAAACTACAAAATTAGGTTTACTAAATCATCTTTTGAATTATGTTTGATGGTCATTCTCGTTAAAATATGATAATTAAATAATAAAATGTAAGGAGAACGGTGCACAAATAATTATCCTAATGAAATATTTTTCATTTACTAATTTTATTAAAAAGATTAAAAAACACGGAATTTAAATGTTAGCACATCTTGAAAATTGCAGTAAAACATACCTCATTTAAAGAAAACAACTAAATAAAATAATAGTTATAATACCATTAAGTATAAGATTCAAAAAAGCAAAGCTATCAAATAAATCATTTAAGAATACCAAGGAATTAAGAAAACGTATTTGTTAATTTAAACAAATAACTAAACTTCTTAAAATAGAAAAAATGCGTAATATTAACAAAAAAATAATTGCAATAAAGAAAGCTGTAAAGGCCTGATTATAAAATTTCCATATATTTTTTTTTGTTTTATTCTTGTTTTTTTTTGTTATTTCTAATTAGAAACGGAATAGTGTATTTTTATAAATTGATTAAATTATTTTCTAAGAACTTAGTGTATATTTGATTTTTCGTGTACCTAATTTTTATTTTAGAATTTTATGAATAAAAATTAACCAACACAAGGGAAGATTTTCTTTGTTATTTATTTTATAGCAAAATAGAATTAAAAACTTTCGAACTATCCGTAGTTTTCTTTTTTACTATGTTTCTCGCCCTGCGGGCTTAAACAGGTTGCTAAATACTTTTGACAACTAGTTTGATCATTGTCAAACTAAAAAGCATCAGGTTTGTTATCTCTCGAATAAAAACATTAAGCAATGCATAACATGGAATTCGTTATTTTATTACCTTGGTGTTGTAAAATGCTATTTACTTTTTAATTATTTTTTATTGGACTTTTATAAGTCCCGTCTTCGGCCCAATTAGTAAAGTGTCTAAGCCATACAGACCTTTTTCACTTGCAAAATTTTTAGCATTTTTTTTTATTATTTAAGAGAATCAATATTTTATTTTTTATTTAATAAACAGTTATTTAAATTTTGTTAGCGTCTCCATTTTACTTTTGGATTTTATTGTAATTGTGACTTTATTTTTATAATTCTAAAAAAATTAATAAAAAAATTTTATTTTTTAAAATAAATTATTTATTACCTGTCCCCAAATTTCGCTCATTTGAATCGCAATTGTAGCGAAAAACCGAATCGAAAAATGTTGTCATCACTTATACATTTTTTAAAGAGGACGATGTTATATATTCTTGGTATCGCTTTATTCGAGAAAAAAATATTAATAATTTATTGTTTTACGTTCTTAAAAAACTAATGAATTTAGTTTAAAAGATAGATAGGAGTATATGGTAGAAATTGCGAAAAATAAACTTACCTAAGTATCAATCATGTTCTTCTTTATTTTTATTATATACTAAAATGAGAATATAAAGTTGATTAAAAATTATTTAAACAAAAAATATTAAAAATAATTAATGTTAGTAGTATATTTTATATTCCAATTGCAAGCGAAACCATTAATAAATAAAGACACGAAAGCTTGTTTCGTAAAAGTCACAAATTAATTTAAGCATATTATTATAACAATTATAGTGCAAAAACATGATTAATACATGCTCGGAATAATATAGACACACATAATTATAGGTCTAAACTATAAAAAACTTTATCATAAAAAATTGCAAACGTATACCAATCTGTACTTATAAAAAGATCAACAAAAATTTAATAACATCTAACACAAGTGGAAACTGTGATGGCTTTTCAAAAAACTTTGTAGTGACCGACGTTTGCAACAATTTTCTGGCTTTAAAGCGTTATAATATGTTCATAAACTAATATGAATTTTGAACAGAAAAAAACCAAATAAAAGCAAAAAATGCCCAAAAAATGCCCAAAAATATTAAGATTGAAAAATAATAAAATGCATATTAATACACTTTAAAAAAATGGAAAAAAATTCAAAGCATTTTAACGTCAAAAAGTGATTTTAGAATTAAAAAAAATCCAAAATTATAGCCATTTTTTAAGACCAAAAGACTTTTAATTGAATTAACTTTCATAAAAAATTATTTCATAAACAAAAATTAAATGCTAAAAATGGAACAATCAAATCGATGGCGTCAACATTAAATAAAAGACCACAGATAGACGTTGGTCGGTGGACTTGAAGATATCACGCCAATTGCCGAAGGCGTGGACGCACGCCGAAATATTTGTTGTAATTTTATGTCCTTTTTGGACGCAACAAAATTCAAAAATATCTCTACAGTTACGGTGGCCTTCAAGTAGGTAGAAAAAAAACCAACATAAAGCAATCACTAATTAACATTCATCTATTTTATAATTTTAAATTTGAACCATTATGGCACCATTTACAGCACCTTGAACAAAAAATACAAAAAGTGAAAAAAATGAAATATAAAATAAATACTTAAAAGTACACTTTTAATCAACCAAGGTTTAGCTGCAAAGACTATTCAACAAAAAAAGAAAACCTTTACATTGTGTCGCGTTGTCAGGAACAACTGGATAAACCTGCGTTTAATTAAAATATATAATAAATAATTCTAAACTACTTAATAAGGAATGATGATGCCAAGCCTAACCCTTTTGGTCAATTTTGTGGAAATCTACCATATATCCATATTGTTTATTTATTTATTTGTGCAATAGCATTGTTTAAGGTCATKGAGAAAAGTATCATCAGCATATAACAAGAGAAAACAATGATTTTTTATTTATTGCTTCAATACAATTGTACTAATAAAACAATATTCTTATTCAATGATGAAGATTTTCCAAGATCCCGTTACTTGTCAAAACTAATCTTAATATAGCATTTATTAAAAATGCTCCGGAGGTTAGTTTTATTTTTAAATAATACTTTAATCAAATATTTGAAATTTAATGGTTGCTGCTGTGTTTGAGTACTTTAACTTTAATCAATTTGTTTGGTAGCCACAATAGTTGTTGTTGTGAGTCTTAAATTGACTCGTAGAAGAAGTTTTAAATAAAATTGGAAATTTTTATTGCTATTTGTTTTTTTGAATGAATTATGGGGCTGTTAAAACGTTTTTAAAATTATTTTAAAATCAAAAGTTATAGCAGTTAGCACCTATAAAAGTTTTAGTTAATTATTATTTTAAAAAATACCCAAAATTACGAACTCCACTTTGTGACGGAGTCATTTGTTGTTTTAGTTATCTTGAAAGTTGCTGTTTTTAAAGTTGTTTGATTATAATATTGTTTTCTGTTTAAAGTTTCATAAATTTAATCAGATTTTGAGTAACGGGGGGAGGGGTGGTTGCCTGGTTTATCGCATACGACTAAATTAATTGTCGATATCAAGCATGGCTCTAACTTGTCAACTGTTGCAATTGAATTGTATTTTAATTATAAAATTTTTTCATTAATTGTTTTGTATTTAGGAACAAATCATTAGGCTATTTTATTTTAAAATATTTAAACTAAATTTTAAACTAATGTTGTTTGTGTTTTTAAATCTTTTGATTGTATTAAATTTAGTTTTGTTTTCCTTTTTTTGGCCCAACACAGTTGACAGGCGGTTTAGCAAAGCTGCAACTCGTAGCGATAACTGGAAGCTGAATATTGTGGAGAACCAAAGGAAACCTTTCAGAATATCTTCAGCTATCTAATTCTTGTGTACTCGACCAGTTCTTCTAACTCGAGTGTTTAGTTAATAAATATTTTATTTATTTTGATTTAGCTTTATTTTATTTTGTTATGTTCGTTTTTTTATTTAATGTTTTATACCGAGTTAACTTTTTATTTATTTATTTTTTGTATACTCTGTTCATTACATTATTTAACTTAAGACGATATTATAATATTTTAAGATCATTATTGTATTTTAATTTAAACATTTTTTTTCCTAATTCGTTGTACATTGTTTAGTTTTTTAAATTATTTTAAATAAAATATTTTTAATTGTGTTGACATTTATTTAAAAATGGTAGAAGTTGTGGTGTCTGTAAAAACTTAAAATTTTTAAATATTTATTACTCAATTTTTTTTTGCTTTTTGACAACTTTTATTCCGTTTGTAGTTTAAGTATTGCTTTTTTATCTGTCTGCATTTATTTTTATTAACTTATAAAATATTAACAACCTGCATTTAATGTTTGGACCAGTAAACCTGATTGATGTGAAAAACCAAAAAATTCGGGTCATGTGACGAGCTCACGCACACCTTGTACATTTTTTGGTCATTTTAGAACGGACGCCAACTATTCGATGTGAAAATGAATGAATGGGTATGTTTGGGCGCCCAGTGTCAATCGAAGGATAAGAAAGAGAAAGAAGAGATGAAGAGAACCCTAAATGAACGTGAGGACAAGAAAGAGGGGGGGGGGGAATAGAAAATAAAATGAATGTGAGAGCAGAGAAAGAAAAGGAAGAGACGAGGGCAGAGAAAGCGGGGCGGGGAAAGGTCAGTCAGTACGCAGAGCCAATTGAAGGATAGATCGATTACTTGATATTTATTTGCATTTTTTGTCAAAATTAAAAAAGATAATTTGGTTTTGTAGAGACCGGAAACTTGGACCCAAAACCAAAAGCAAATTATTTTTTGGGATTTTTTGGGTTTTTTTTTTTTGGTTTTTTGGGCTGTGCTCCAATTTGACCCAAACCAAAAAACTTTTGGTCCAATTTTTTGTACAAAAAACCCAAAAATTTTGGTTTTGGGTTTTGGGTCCGGACTCAAGTTTTAAGTAAAACAATATTGATTTTAAAATACATAACTGTCCAATGTAGCAAAATTCAAGTACCAAAATAATTTATTTATCAAAACAAAAAACACTTTATTCTCCATATGAAACATTTTGTTAAGGAATTTCAAAAATAGAATTTTAGTTCTTCTTTTATTGTAATTCATAATATATTTTAACGAGAAATTTGAATATTTATTCATTTCATTTTGTTTCAATAATGTGCTCAAAGCTACATGAGAAATAAGTTTAACATAAAAATTAATTATTTAGGTTTTTTTTATTGGTTGTTAAAGATTTTACGTGATTTCATGTTTTGTTAAATACAACTTGCCGGTTATTGAATCTTTATAGAGAAACAAATCGGGCTTTCATAATACCGTATATACTGTTTTAATTCCACACCCTCTGATAATTCCACACCCTCTAATAATTCCGCCCTTTCTGAGGAGGTTGAAAAATAATTCCACATGTGGAATTAAAACAGTATATACGGTATGCATACTTTAATTATAAAATGATACTTCCAATTTATTATAAACTTTAAATTTTACACTTAATTTAAAAATTCGTCAAGATGGTTGTAATTAAAATTCTGTAAAATAAAAAAAATCAAAAGGAAGGTAATAATTTTATTTAGCAAATAAAGAATATCCAAAAAGAACCAAGTTGTGCGCTGCGACAACGCTCTTTAATACCCAAAATTACATTGTTTGATTTAATAATTTGCCGTTTAAATAAATAATCGTTTAAATGTTAATCAATTATCTATGATTTATGTAAATATGCAAAGGTTTATCCAATTTCGAGACTATTAAAAATCGCGATCCGGAATGAAACGACAATTAAAAGATACTGCAATAATACTAATTGAATGACCGAGCTGGACTACAGCATCTCTAATAATAACTAACGAATAAAAGCAAACTATAAATGTTTAAATATAAAAATTAAACAAAAACACTTTTGAAGTACTTTCTATAAGAAAATATCAATAAAATGTTATATATATTTAATTCATGCGTCTGATGATGTTTCGTCTTACTTTTAAAGGTTACAAAAAAGTTTCCAATCAGGTACCGAACAATCGGCAAACAAATACACAATGCATGTTTATCGCCTTTTGCGAACGTACCAACTATTAAAATTAAAAAAAGACTAAACGCAAAATTCAGAATAAATCAACGTTTAAATATTCACTTTTTGATTATACAAGATACAATTTAAAAATAAAATTATATGAATGCAAATATTAAAAAAAAATGTAACCTTTTCAACCATTTAGGAAAAACACCCTTTTCAAAAGCGCATAGCCATGAAGAAATCTGTTAAAAAATCACTTTTAGCAATGTCGAAACGAAACCTTTAAATGTACCAAAGAATAATAAACAAACTTTAAAAAAAACAGTGTGAACAAGCATAGGAATGAATAGTGATTTAAGTTTTAAATAAAATGAAAACTAAGCTATTAAACAGAAAAAACATCGTAAAGAAACAGTAAAATTTATCAACTAAAACATGAGCAAAAATAAAAAATTTATAATGCCAATCCCCAAAAACTTCACAACGTAATCGTTATTCATAAAATACTCTGATCAACAGCACGACGACAAAAGGTCTCTGCCTCAAAAATGTAAGCTTTTTGAATTTTAATCGGTTCAGAAAATTTTATGCCCAAAATAAATTACATATTTAAATGTCATAAAAATATAAAATTAAATTCGCATGCTTTGTGTGAAGCAACCGTTGTCGCCGGTGATGGTCATCGACTATTAAGTAAATTAAGTAGGGATGCAACCGTCGACCAGTGAAAATCATTTACAAAATAATATTTAAAAAACATTTACAAATAAAAAAATAGTATATAATAATAGCATTTAAAAATGAGTTCAAAGCAACCGCTCGCCAATACATTACTGGGCCACCAGCACGAAAAAGATCAGCATAAAGACAAGATTAAAATAAAACAGTTAATTTAGGGAGCGCTATATAGCAGTCTTCACATTCGCATGTATAAGCATAAAATTTGATCCGACGATTATTGTAAATACAAATACAGTTGAAAATCATTAATTTTTAATGGCCATCTAATTGATTTAAGTATCACAACCGTATAAGCTAATTTTATTGAAATCAATACAAAACAAATGACTTATTGGATCTCTCTAAGCAATTTATTTGGTAAATGAATACTCTAAATCAATAAAAATATTTTAATATCTAATGATGAAAAACTCGTTAAACGTTGCCGATTAATTTTATTAAGGTAATTGATGCATTTATTAAAGGAGCAGATGAAAAAATGGGCCATCTAACCTTTAAATGAGCACCAAAACCCTTGAGGAAAAATACATCGATGATGCAAATTTACAACTAGAGAAAGCTGAAGAACAAAGTTGTTAAAACGCTCATTCCCTAAAAAAAAATTTGAATGAAATAGTAATTAATTCAATGCCCTTATTAGAATTGAAGGCAAAGATTAAATTAAATCAGAAGATAAATCCTCGCCATTCAAAGTAAATAATTAAATCAATGGGCTGGCCAGCCAGGAAGGGGCAAACATAGTAATTAATCAGATTCCGGAAAATACAATCAATTAATAGAAAATACAAGAAGGTAAAATATTTAAAACAAATCAAAGCTATTATTTGAATTGAAATTTAAAACTTTGCTAACCGGGCACATTGAATTATAGAGTAAGTTATAAAATATGATTTGAACGCGGCCACGCGTTTTTTTGTGTTGATTGTGCAGGCCTCATAAATTAACCAAAAATTAAATTAAAAACTTATAAAATTTTAAATTTTAATTCAATTAAACGATGATGATATTTAATGGAAGGCTGTTAATATCTAATTATTCGAGTTATAAATTGTTAAAGGTTCTAATCGCCCGTAAATTCTGACATTCTCTGTTTTTGTGATAAGAAAAATACATTTTATTTGTGAATGACCACCTTAATTTGTGTGTGTTGGAAAGACAGAGGATTCATCAATATTCTTATCTATTTCAATGAATTTTCTAACAAATAATAAGTAAATATAAAATATTTATTCTAACTAAATAAATAATACCAAGTTATTTCCATATAATAAATTGTTTTAATAAAAAATAAAAGTAATAAATTTTAGAAATTTGCAATGTGTGCATGCTTATGATTTTTATTCGCTGTTTATAATCAAAACAAAAATTGGACATATTGATTATTCTAAACAAAATCTGGCAACATATAATAAATACATACAAACTCAAATAAAAATTAAATAAAAAGCTTATTGCTTCGCCGAAACGTGATACGACCATCGACATCAGCGTGGTACTCGCAATTCTTACTGGTCAAAAAACCTGACGACTCAGCGCGCAATGAAAGAAATCAGGCTTAATGAAACATTGTCATCTATTTAAATGATGTAAAATAACCGCTTTGTATAAATTTTAAATAATGATAAAGAACATTCAAATATATACCTATTGCTTTATATTATTTTAAATGATAAAAGAAGAAATTAAAAAAAACAATTACTAATTAAAAAATTTTGTCCGATTTTCGGGACCTTTTGCCCAAGGGTTGGAGGCTATTTTTTTAAATATTTATTAAAAGCATTATTAAAAATATAACGAACCTTTAAACGGTAAATTTAAACCGACAGAGAGTGAAGTGTATATACAAACTCAAATAAAAATTAAATAAAAAGCTTATTGCTTCGCCAAAACGTGATACGACCATCGACATCAGCGTGGTCCTAGCAATTCGTACTGGTCAAAAAAACTGACAACATTTCAGCGTGCAGTGGAAGAAGAACAAACAGACATTCGAAAGCATTTAATATACTTATGATCCTAATTAACAAAAGAAAATTGATAAAAAGCAACAAATAAAGCTTATGAAAGATGGTTGCATAAAAAGGCTCTAGTGATTTACCGGAGCGTTTTCTGCGTCGATTTCACTGACAGAGAGTGAAGTTTCTATTGCATGCTGGCGATAATCTTTAAATGCTTAAATAAAAATAATTGTATGTGATAAATATGCAAAACATCAAATTTGCAGAATAAAAAATCAAAAAAGCAAATAATTTGATTAAAGGGTATAAATAGTTCAACAAGCAAAATAATTGTTCGAGCAACATTAATAAACTTGCGAGCAAATCAATTAAAAAAGTTACTCAAAAATCCTTTAAATTGCGCATTATAATTACTGTCATTACTTTAAAAAAGGTTTAATTATTTAAAAACTGGTTTGATTTCTACGAACTATTCATGATGTGTGCGCGCGGCAACGTCAAGAAGTTCTACGAGCCCATTCGTGATGTGTGCGCGTGGCAACATTGAGAAATTTGTTGGAGTTGTCAGCGTCATGACGGGTCGTTGGTGATGAAATAATGAATAGTTTTGACAAAATTCTATTTAATTATTAAATACAAACACTTATTTTTAATTACGGCGTTGAAACAAAAAGGTTAAATAAAAATAAACAATAATCATTAATGCAAAATGTATTTATGTTAAAGAAACATTGTTATACTATTTAAATTAATAATTTTATGTAAAATAAAGGCTTTGTTTTATTTTAAAATAATAAAAACCTATTGCTAAAATTAAAAAAAAACAAAATCTCGACCTCAAATGAAGATATTCATAAAATAAAGAACTAATTTTTTAAATTTTAGAAATCTATTAAACTTGGATGAATTGCAATACAAAGCAAAAAATTAATAATAAGAAATAATAAAAATTTAAACTATTAAGTTATAATTAAAATAGATGAGCGAATGAATCATGTTGTCTACATTATGAGTAATGTTGGCACTATACTCGCAGAGAGGCAGTCTAAGACAACTCAAAGTCACTTATTTAAAAATATTATTCAGGCGTACTTATATCAAAATCTATGAAATTTTTCCACAAATGAAATAATAAAAATAATAATAATGGGTTGTACATTGTTTAATTAATTGAAGATTTATTTAAGCCTTTTATTTTTATTACCAAAAACCTTAAAGTTTTGAATTTCAAGGATTTAGTTTTTGAATATTTCGATTTATCAAATTTAAAATATTATTTAGTATACTGTTAAGAAAACATATTTTTTGAAATTGCATTGTTCAATAGTTCTTCTGTAATTATTTTATCAAATGCGATTGTTGGAAGCATTAATTATTTTTATTGTTTGATGACCATAATTATCTTGCTTTACTGAATCTATATTGAATTTGACTTTGCTATTAAAACATTCGGCACGTCGATGGTCACAGCATAAAAATATATACCGCTCAGGTGCTTTGGAATTTCGTAGAATTTGCGCCACTGTTAATGCATTACATGGGGAATAATATTTTGCAATTTTGACAACAATTTTATTTTATATTATTGGTTATATAAGATATATTTTTGTTTATTCCTTCTACATAAATCTTTTTATGGTTAGAATATTTGAAAAAGATTGGAGAGCGGATTAAAGGATTATTTGAAGTGGGTTTTAGCCCCCTCCCCCACATTGGCCCAACAACTTCAGCCCCCATTTCTGCGGAGGCCCTTCTTCAATTTGGTAAATTTTTTAGAATAGCTGCGTCCTTTAAGCGCGTATTTTGGTTTTTATAAATTAATTACTTTAAATAGAAAAATGGAAATTTATCATTAAAATCTTTTTAAGTTTTTACAAAATCATGTTTGAAGTTTTAAAATCTTCCATTTATTATTTCTTGTTTTATTAAACAATTGATTTTTTAAAAATAAACAAAATTATAAAGTTGAAATTATTTGAATCCATTGTGAAGAATATAATTTCACTACATTTGAAGATATTTATTTTGAAGAAATGCACTAAGAATTACAGTTTCTACAAAGATTACTTAATTCCGAAATGGACAAATATTCAATACATTTAACCCACATCGGATCATCCAGTATGGTCTTCGCTATTCATGATTTTCGTCCAAGTTTTATTTGAATATGGGCTTGAAATTATTTGTAGTCCATAGTTTGTATAATCATGTCGTCAGAGTTACAATTGAGAAATTAGTTGCTTTATCAACATTTATTTTTCTTGAATTATCTCATGTTTTTAATAATTCAGCAGATTGTTCGAAATAAATACATTAAATAATCAAGATTTGTTCTAAACATGTTGATGATCTTCCTTGTAGGCCTTGCCGGCACTTTGTTCCATATTTTGCCTTGAGCTGACCGCGCGTGTATCAGCGTGGCTCATTGTAGAGTGTCCAGCCAGTTGACAGCAATTTCCAGCTTTATTTCACCAATGGATATTTATTTATAATTTGGTTTTAAATTAAATTGTTCATAAGTTTTTTGCGTAGTAATTAAATAGTTATTTAATTATAAAATATTAATTCAGCAAATATAGAAATTATACAAGTTAAGGCGCAAAGTGTGCGGGAATCTTGGCGTATATTCTTCAATGATCATCTGTATATTGGCAAAAAATAGCCAACGAATTTTATTTAATTCTTATAAGTTGTATTATCTAGTTTAAAGGTCACATGCGTATAACGACATTAGTCTAATGATTTTATTTGCATTTGTGTTGTTGATGACAAAAAATGATATAATTAGTTTTTAATCATCTTCTGTTACCATTAAAAAAAATTTTTTTTTTGTAGTTAATATGACTTTATGTACAAATAATTTTAGAGTATATGTTTCTTTTATCCTTATGTTGCTTATATATTCCGATTTTGATATTCTAAGTGTATTTTTTAAATATCACAAATTAAATTATTTATCTTTATTAAGAAAGAGCATTATTACATATTGGTATTAAAATTCAGTTTTTAACTTTATTATGTAACACTGTTTATGTTTTAACAATTTTTTTACAAAGGCTTCCTTTTTTATTTTTTAAGAACTTAAATTGAGTTAAGAAGGGGGAGGTTGGACCAAAGGAAAAATTTCTCAAATCCAAATATTAAGCTTTAAACTTGAATTGCGCGAACGCCGATGCCTAATTTTGGTGAAAAAGGTCTATGGCCAAACAAAGTAAGTTTGATTTAATTTTTGATACATTTACAGTAAGTAAGAAATAACTATATAAATTTTTGTTACTATTTTTAGCTCAATGCTTTATTTTTCTGACTTAGCGCTTGGATTTTTATATTTTTTTATTAAACATTGTAATTTGGTTATCTCACAAAAATTGAAATCCTGTTGTGTTCAGAGTGTATAGTGCGTTTTTCAGTTGTTTTTACTTTTTCTTAAAACTTATTCCAGGTGCAAATAAATTAATTAAAATAATGCATGTGTCACACAGCTTTGTTATACAGTTATTCTAAAATTTAATAAGTAATAAATAATAGTTGAATTTATTAAACCCCGTTTGAATCCTTTAAATTCGCTGTAATCAAAAGAACCCTTTTATGTATGGATAAAGGGGCGTGCCCCCAAATTCCTTTGTTTGGCATTTTTTCTGCATGGTCACTGATCAAAGACCAATGATTTTTATGACTCAATTTTGCACTAAAGCCATTCATAAGACAACTTATGACCAAGATTAATGAGAGACTTGGTTTGGGAAGGCAAAATTGACAATCGGAGTCAAGAGTTGAGTTATCAGCCAGATAATCATTCTGACTCCTGAAAAAAGCATTTTTAGAGCCGAAAGGATCAATAGGCCTATACTTAACAGGGAGAGGCAAAGTCCCCCTGCAAGCATAGAGGCAATCATTGGATTGCACATTGGATTAGCCAAATGATCGACACATAGGTAGCAATCGATAAGTACACACCCATCGACGGGCGGACATGAAATTTCTTTTTTGAACATATGTTTAGAGTCTGCCCAAAAATGTCCTTGACATCGATAACTGTTTACAATGACCTCAGCTGGTAAGTCATAAACCAGTTTATGGATATTTTTATTTATGTAACACTGTTCCGCACAGCAAAGTTCAATTTTCTTAATTTCGGATGGTACGAGTACAGTAACCCTTCGTGGACTGCATGATAACACACATTCTTCGCAATGGTCCATCGGGTAGGCCAAAGAAGAAATGGTGTTAAGCATCGTTAGAGTCATTATCACAAGGGTGATTGGAGGAATTTTGGCCCATACTTTTCCTTTAGTGAATTTTTGGAAGTTTTCTTCCCTCGTTGGAGGTGCTTCATTCACTTTTTCCAGAGGTGGAGCTTTTGCCCAACCTCTTTCTTGGATAATTGTTTTATATTTTTGTGCCTCTGTTTGAGGAGAAGTTTCTTCCTCAGGTGTGACAAGCTCCTCCACAGGTATGTCCGGTGGAGGGTCTTCACTCAAAGAATCTATCTCAGGACTGATTTCCAACGGGATTATTCGAGTGACAGGACGTGTTAACACCGTCCGTCGTGGAAGGTCTCTGAACCTTCTTTTTTCGGAACCTCGGACAGGGATTTCCACTTTGACGCTCCGGATAGCACCGGGCTGTCCGTGGAGTTCAATAATTTTTCCTATTGACCATTGATTTCTGGGGACAAAGTCTTCTGCAATAAGGACAATCATCCCTTCCTTGGGCTGCTCTCGAGTTTGAAGCCGTGGGCCTTTGTGCTCCCATTTTGATCTTTCCCGTAGGAGCAGGAGGTACGAACTGTACCAACTTTCCCAAAAGGAGTTGTGCGCTTCCCTTAGGGTTTGAAACCGAGCGGCAAGCCGCTGCTGGGTAGATGCTCCCTTTTCAGGGACATCGATTTCTATGGATGTGGTTGGAGGAAGTGGCATTGTCACTCCAAATTATTTCCGGTTTCCCACTCCGACTAATAAATCGTCGGAGTACATTAAATGATTCTGCTGTGGTATCCAGCATTGCTTCTAAGTATACGGCGCGTGTTGCAAGACAGGTTATAAGAATAATCCATGTCTTGACTTTCTCCCCGGCCAAACGTACTTCTGTGGGCCTAGAAAGTCGATGCCAATGGATTGAAAGGGTGCGTGTCTTCGCACTCTTTCTTTTGGTAATTGTGGCATTGTTGGTAATGCCAAAGGGTATGCATTTATTCTCCGACATCGTCGGCATTCTTTTAAAACTCGTTTACTGCGGAACGAGCTTGAGGTGTCCAATGTTCACTGAGGAATTCGTGAGGGTGGTATCCACCCCCAAATGATGGCGCCTCTGATGGCATTTAAGGATTAACGCAAACCCATAAGGATGGTCACTCCTTTCCAACCTCGTTTTTAACCGAAGTATTCCCTCCTCATCCATGGAGGAATGAAATTTGTGGAGGCTCTCGGCATCATCCATTTGATCCATGCGGATAATGAGTTTTTCCGCTAGGAGGACGTCCTCAGCCGAGAAAGGGCCTTTCCGAGAAATACGGACGACTGCCTTTCGGCTGGTTTGAACATTGTCTGAGCAGGATTTACCTTATTTGATAAATTTTAGGCTCAAAAATCTGAGGATCATCATCATGATCCGAACAGTATGAGTCCAAGAACTAAATCTCGAGACTTCAAAAAGTGGGATTTCTTGGGGATTTTTTGTGTGAGTAAGGGCCAGAAGGTTAATGTTTTCGGTGATTTCACGTTCTTCCCTCGTGTTATCGGGAGATTCTTCTTCCTTCCATTCAAAGGAAAGTTCTTCCGGCCACAGAGTTTTGGTTTGGCAGAGCCATGGAGGGCCGTTCCACTAAAGTGAATTCTGGTGAAGTTCCTCTGTGGTAGCTCCCCTTGTGGCAATGTCTGCCGGATTTTCCGACGTGCGGACGAAGTGAAAAGTGCAAGTCGTATTTCTACGAATTTCTTTAAGCCTTCGCTCAATAAATTGCGGATGGGTCTCCTTTGAAGCGATCCAGTTTAAGGCAATCTGAGAATCGCTCCATAAGTGTGAGCTTTCAATTGGTTTTCGTAGTTGTTCTTTTACGAATTTTAGTGCTCGAGACCCTATGAGAATGGCAAGGAGTTCCATTCTCGGAATTGTCAGTGCCTTTGATGCGTTTTTGGGTTTAAGGCGGTTTTTAAAATATAAGCCACGACTGGTTTTTGTCCTTGGCTTCCGCCCTGAGATAAATTGCTGTGGCAAACGTATGTTTTGAAGCGTCGGAGAATGCATGCAACTTAAGGAGACATTCTCCTTTTTGCATGGCCCTTCTTGGGATGCGAAGGACCTGATTTTGCCAATTTTCTTGGATAACACTCCATCGGGTTTTGTCTTCCTCTGGGAGAGTATCGTCCCACCCCTTTTTTTCTTCCCAAAGTGTTTGGAAGAAGAGTTTAAAGGGTTGGATGCACGGACCCATTATTCCCAAAGGGTCGAATAATTAGGCAAGGAAACTCAATACAAGCCTACGAGTGATCGGCTTGGATAAATCCATTAAAGGAAATTCAAAAACTATTTCATCTTTATGTGTATCCCAAACAAGACCGAGGACTTTGAATTTGGGTTTGTCCAATCGGTCTTCTAATGGAATTTTCTCCATTACTTCTTTAGAATTAGTGATGAATTCTCGAAGATTAAAGCAACCTTCTTTTAAAATTGCTTTGGATTCTCTGTATTTGGACATAGCTTCCTCGGGTGTTTCACACCCAAGGAGGGTATTGTCCACATAAAGCGATTCGGCCAATTCCTCGGCTGTCACTGAATCATAATTTTTGAGGTAATGTTGAAGTGTAGCTGCCAAAATGTATGGCGAGCTTACCACTCCAAATGCCACCCGACAAAATCTGAACATGTTCAGATTTCGGGACTCGGTGGTTTATTAATGTTTTTGAGCCACTAGAATTTTGTGACTTCTCTGTCCTCTGGCTCTAATGATATTTGGAGGAAAGCCGCTTGTATATCGCAAAGGAGCGGTAACGTGGGGCATCTGAATTTTAGCAACATCTGGTCCCCGGAACAGACAGTTATTGAGACTGTTAGTTCCTCGTGTATGAGCACTTGCATCGTAAACGACGCGAAGTTTCTTTCCTTTAGCCAGCACTCCCTGATGAGGGATAAAGTGCTCAAGGGTATCTGACCCTTTTTTGGCCTCTTCAATTATCCCTTTGGACAATTGGTCTTGGATTGTGGCATCATACTGTGCCATGAGCTCCGGAGAATGTCGGAGTTTATTGACTGTAGACACTAACCGAGAAAATGCCATTCGAAAGTTAGAGGGGAGGTCGGGGACCTCCTCCTTCCATGGCCATTTCACAGAATATCGACCGTCTGTTTCTCGACGGATTGATTTATTGAATAATTGCATGGCTGTTTGATCGTCATCTTCATTTGGGTCGTCCATAATTCCCAAAGACTCCATATTGAAAAAGTATTCAATTTCTTTTATGCTGGGCATTTGGTCAACATTGCTTTCATGAATGGCCATCATTGATAGCCCCGGTTTTGGTCCTTCTGGACCAAAATCTGATTCTCTATTAACGAGAGGCCCGAGGGTCGTTTGTATGACAAACAATCCCGGGGAGATCTCTTTTTTCCCTTGGAAAAATTGCCAAAAGTGTCGTGCACTAATGAGAATTTCTGGTTCCTCGCGAGAGAACGTCAAGGCTTGACTTAATTCTCGTTCTTCAGGATTAAAGTCTTTTGAATTCCATTCCACCATTTTAAATGGTGAGGCAATTTGTTCCGTCCGATTAAGTAGGATTTCTTCCCACTTATTATCGGTTCTTTTCAGCTGAATTGAAAAGACGGGAGAATGGAACTTGATTGGTCCAGTTTTCTCGCCGCCAAATCCATATACCTCCATTTCTTCGGACGTTATTTTATGAGGTTTGAGCTTTCGGATGAGAGAATCCGAAATGTAGGAAGTTTGGCCTCCTAGATCAAAAAGTACGGGAACTTCCACCCATATTCTGCGGTCACGTTTGGATGTGACCATAATACGACGAGTCATTAAGAAGGCATGTGGTTTTTTAACCACATTTGTTAAAACATTTGTTTTGGTTTCTGTTTCTTGAGATTTTTTAATTGGTTCCTCTGATTGAGTGAGGACATGGCTTTGAGACGATTTTGGTTCCTTCGATTTTTGTGTTGTTGGTCCTTTTTGGTTTGGACCAGGGCGGGATAAATTCACTTTTGCTTCATGATAACAAATCATAAAATGGTGGTTTTCTCCACATAAACTGCATTTTCTTTGTGACGTGCATCGCTGTGAACTTTCATGTTAGATACTCATTATCTCTTGTCTATACTTAATTAATTACCGTATTTCCTCTAATAATAGACCCCCCTCAATTAGTAGGCCCCCCTCTAATAATAGACCCCTTTGGAGAGGGGTTGAATAATAATAGACCCCCCTCAATTGCCATGCTCATTTTCGAATGCGGAAGGGGTAAATCCCAAAACTATTTTAGGCACCGGATGTTTGTTGGAACGCCCCATTCAAAAACGCCATCAATGAGCTGTACAACGAATGGATGGTGCACGGTGAAAAACCAACGACACCAGCTGGAAATTTGAGGGCACCACCAATGGAAACGTATTTGGAGTGGATTTCGACCGCATGGGATTCAATTTCCAAAGAATTGATTGCCGAGTCGTTTCTGGCGTGCGGAGTGACGAAGGAGATTTATGGACAGCATGATAAGCAAATTCATGTTTTCAAGGTGGTTTAATATTTGTTTAACTTTCAAAATTGGTTTTAAAGCCGCATGGTGCAATTCCAAATGGGCTTGCCGTATTGCAGCAACGTAGAGAAGAAGCCGCCGTTTTAAGAGGGGTGAAGAAATTGATTTGGGAGAGGATGGTCAAAGCGATGTTTCGATTGATGCCAATTTAAATGATGATCATGAACATTTTGCTTGTTAAAATTTTGCTGTTGTTGAGAATATATCGATCAAATTTATTAAAGATGCTGATCAATAAGAAAACTGGGAAATTGCTTAATTTGTGTGAATAAAGCCAAGTTTTTACATTTCTTTGAATAATTTTTCAAAAAAGCTTGAACAATAATAGACCCCCCTCAATTAATAGCCCCCCCCCCTCTAATAATAGACCCCTTTAGAGGTGGGTTGAACAATAATAGACCCGGGTCTATTATTAAAGGAAATACGGTAACTAATCTTTGAACAAATTTATTATTCCATCCAAAAATCTGAATAATGCAATTTTGTATAATTAAACATTTCATTTGAGGCTGAATTTCAAGCTGGGCGGTCGTGACAAAACGATGATTTCAAAGACAACATAATGGTTAGTAAAAAATTGTCTTCAGAGCACACTAAAAATTGATAAATATGAAAGATTAAAAGTATGGAGGTTTTAGATTAACAGACAATCTGGTGATCGAACATTTTCATTTGCAACGCGCATATTATAAAGTAATTGTGCAAAACTACCGATTTTTTCAACATTAATTTATCATTTTATTAAAAAAATTACTATACAATATATGAATTATCTTGATTCGAATCAATATTATTGGTAAAATAAAAATATACTTCCAATCTAAAACAATTATTAAAACAATGTTTCTTTTTCATCAAAAAAAAGGACAAATAGATTCAATGTGTATTCAATCGCCTAAACACAAACTCCGGCCTTTTTAAATTTAGTGCTTGGATTTAAAGTCACCATTAAAAACATAATATTATATTTGAAATCAAAAAGTTTTACCTATCATAATACCTGGGAGATTAAAAAACTCATTAATTGTTTTAAAACAAAAATTGTAATTATACTCTTCATGAGGGACTAATTATTGTACTAGTTAGAACAATAAGGAACCTTTTAGAAATTTTCAATCCTCAACACATCAGGTGATTAAATTACTTTAAATCACTAATTCTAATATAATTCGTTTGTTAACATTTTTTGTAAAAATAATATAACCCAAAAAGATATATTTAATTTAAACATATTTATAGAATTTTTAATTGTTTAAATTTAACAAATGAAAGTTAGTTTATGAAAATGAAATAAAAATAAATGAATGAAAAATAAAGCTGAAAGCTTAACAATAAAATTAATGCGTCACTTTTATTCAAAAAAGAGTCTAGTGACACAGGAATCACTATTTAAGGACCAGCGTCCAAACATTAATCATTTTCAAACGGCAGTTGATTTTTTTGTTGCAAATATGGATAAAAAAATCTTGAGGAGAACGAAGAGCTTAAGGCTATGGAGTTGCAGGCAAGCATGTCTTGCGCCATGTCCCACCCACCGAGAAAGGCAGGGAACATAAGCTCCGACGACGAGTTCGACTTTGAAATGCAGCAATGGGAAAACGAGTTGTTAACTTGATTAATAAACGTGCTATCAATTTGCTCATTCCAGTTTTATTAACCACTTAAATTCCGTTATTATGATTAGGCGTCAACAATGTGAAGAGAAGAGCTATAAAAATGCAACAGAACAATCATTTTACTTATATATCTGGTCAAATAAGATCAACTATGTTCAAAAAATTTTACAGATTATTTTTAAATTGAATAAGATTACAACTAATTAATTAAAACTTTTGATTGGTGCATTAAAAAAGTTTAAGCGACGACAAAATGATATTAAAAAATAAAAAGTAAACATATCTTTTTTACAATACGTTTCAAAAATATTAAAGGTTCTAACCCGACACTGGTGTACGGACAATAGCAGTGTGTTATCATAAAGCCCAGCCATTATCGTGTAGCCTACATTATGTATACTATATAAAAATGCAAAAAAAATAAAAACTATACTTTGTTGACAACTAATTCTTCAACAAAAAAATTTATATATTTAAACAAATTACTAATACCACCAATTTTTTTATCAGTTGATCAGCTTCTCAATTCTAAATAAATACTTTTCAGCTTTCATTTTTATTCTTTTTAATCGGAGAATATTCTTCTATCATTGCAAGAATACGCGATATTTGATTTTGAGGATTAGAAAAAAAACCTTTCACAAGGCAAACGATCTTTCTTTTATAACATATAATTTAACTTAAAACTAGGGTGGGTCACGGTCGGTTTTAAACCGGGGGGTACCGTTTTCGGTTTTTGGCCGACACCCGGTTAACAAAAACCGAAACCGATTTTTGGCAAACTATAGGGGGGACCCCTTTGATTTTAAATGCTTAATTTTTGGATAATTTTCTTAACAATTATCGTTCAAATTTTAAAATTTTTTCCCGACAGGGACTCCTCCCATTGCTAAAACTTGAAAAAATTGCCCTTTTTTTATTACAAATCTCTCAACAAATAAAGAGAAAATGTACCCCTTAAAAATTGATTTTTCCATACCCCCCTCCCCCAAAGCAAACCCTAAATACGTGCCGCCTCTTAAAATTAACGATTTAAAAATAATTTTACCAACGTTTTGGAAAGGCGACTCTTTTGTTTAGCAAACTTAATAATTTTTTTAGACCAATTTTCTTAAGAAATTCAGTCAAAAATTTCAAAATTTTCTCGGCGCCGCCTTCTCCCCTCAGAAGTGATCAAAAACTTGTATTTTTGAAAAATTTTAAAATCAGCAAAATTCCTATTTCTACGCAATTTTTTTAATAAAAATTTTAAAAATTGAGACAGGCGGTCGGCGGTGCCGATAGGCGCCGCCGAGAAAATTTTGAATTTTGACTCAATTTATTAACAGATTTGCTATCAAAATTTAAAAATACGACAATTTTTATAAGCTTTTTAGAAATGGGTGGGGCTCGTCGGCGCCGAAAGGCGCTGTCGGGAAATTTTTTTAAAAATTTTTGGAGGAATTTTTTAAGAAAATGGTCCAATAATTACCAATTTTACAAAGAAAAATGAAACAATTTTTAATATTTGTTTCGTCCACCATAGATGCTCACCGAAAGTGATAAAAAATATTTACTCAGTGGGGGTGGGGTCACTCAACTTTGAACAGTTATTCATTTTTTAAATGTTCACTGAATTTGTCCAAGCAAAACTAAAAAAAGGCAACTAAACTAACAACAATTTATTTTTTAAATTATGATTAAAATGATGCGCGCAAAACTTTTGTATTTTAAAATTTAATTATTAGTTAAATATTAAAAATATTTTAATTCATTGAGAATGTTTAAACGCGGGTGTTTGCTAATGACGATAGCACTGTTTCGCATAATTTAAAGTGTGATTAAAATATGCAAAACAATTAAAATATAAAAATTATGCACTTCAGCATTGTGTCAATGCGTCCATTTAAAAGTGCTCGCATTCAAGCGGATTCGAACCCCAAACACTCATCATCCTTGCCGAAAGACACCAATAAACCTATCGATTCTTCTGTGATTTTTCGTCATTACACAAATCCATACATTATTCCGTTCGGTACTTTTTTTTGGTACTCAACTTTCTTCGGTCGGTAACTCGGTTCTCAATTAGTTTCGGTCGGTTCTTTTCGGTAAAGTACCCACTTTTCCGTACCGACCGAACACTAATTTGAAGAATTGGTTAAATAAATGATTTTTTTGAAATTTTGTTTTTAATGTAATTATTTATTTTAAGTTATGCTTAATTTTAAAAATAGTTCTGTTCTGCTTGTAAGGTTAATTATTTCCAAATAATATTTAAGAAGTTGAATTTAAATTCGTTTCGGTTAAGTATTTCATTTCAAAATATTGAACAATAAGTAGGGTAAAAAAGAGTTATTTTTAGTTTACGCTGAATTAAATTAATTTTAAACATTTGTCTCAAAATTCAAATACTAACCCAATTCTTCTATAGTTTCAAAATTTACAATTTTTTACATTCAATATTTATTTATTTAATCATGCATCCGTTTCTCTATGGTAATGGCAAACCTCTCGCCTTTTATGAACACCATCCTGATGCGCGCCGAAGCTTAACCTGTCGGAATCTTTTTCTTGAATATTTTCCAATTTTAGATAAATTAATTTGTAAAAATGTTTAGGTTTATAATTTCTATTAATCTTATAATTCTTCATTTGAATTAATTTCAAAGGTTTTATTATTTTTTGTTTAATAACTTTATTTCAACGAAGAATGCTTAAATAACAATATACATTAATCAATGGCGTATCTGTTATTTACAGCAATTTGGGTAGTGTAATTTTGTTTTTGTATAGAGCTTTCTATTGGAGTAGAGCGTCATTTTTTAGCAGTTCTTGAAAACTCTATCTTTAAAAAAAGAAATATATTCTATATTCTATATTTTTTAATTTTTAATTAATGTTTGATGAATAAATTAAAATAATTTTATTTTGATGAATAAATTAAAATAATTTTATTTGTGATTTAATGTCTTGTAAATTCAGTTCGAAGTTAATCTTAAATATCATGTATATTAATATTTATATTTTGGTAATTTTTTTAAAATCATATTATTTTTTATTACATCTTAAATAAGTAAATAAAATACAATTTTAAACACTCACGCGTTCGGCGGTGGTAGGCTGCTTCTTTTTTCTCCCCCAGCCGAGGTCCACATTCGCGCGATAAGTTACGCAGTTTTATCCATATATTTAATGATGTGCAGATATATTATTTCCAGTTTATGAAATCTAATTTTACTTTTAAATACTTATAATTCGATATTCAAATACATATTTTTTATGACTTTTTTATGCCTTTATGTTTTTATTAAGTTTAATGAGGTTTTGATGTATTATTTTAAAAATTCTTTAAAATAAATTGATTCCAAAAATTATTGACTAAATCTGATACTAGATTAATATTCATTTATTAGTTTTTATTATTAAAAATTCAACATTACGTGTATTCTTCGAATTTTGTAAATGTTTTTAATAAATCTAAGTTTTATTGTATTTAGAATTTAAAATGCGTGTATTTTTGCGTATTGTATTTAGTTGTGATCTGTATTGGCAACAATAATACCCATGCTTTGTTATTTATATTGCTAATTTTTTTTTAGATGAATTACATTTTTTTGTGTTTGGAATAATATTTAACTCATTGTAAAACCGCCACGGCAGCAAAAGTCATATAACCGTTTGCCCCACAAACACGGTTTAATTAAAGCAATTTATTTGAATATAATTGGAAGCACTTTATACTTTTATCTCAATTTAAACAATTTAATCCTTGCGTTAAATTCCAAAATATAAATATTGTCTTTCACTAATATTAAAATAAAATATAAAATTAAAGTTATTTTTTCGGTTATGTAATGTTTATCCTAAGGTAATTTAATTCTATTAAATGTGAAAACGATAAAATTTTAATTAATTTTTTTATATTCTAATTGATTTAGCAATGTTAAAATAAATTTATAATATTAATTACTTTTTTAGTATGTTAAGTTTATTTGTTAATTATTCTTTTAAATACGTTTTGAAGATTTATTTATTATTTTTAGAAATTTTAGAAATTTGGGTTTAGATCTTTTTTTTGTCGAAAATCAGAGAAAAAAAACATTTTTTTAAATTATTCGCTTAAATCATTTCATTGGTTAATAGTTGTTTTAATTATTAATATGTATTTTATTCTTTTTTATAAATTGAATCATTTTTAAATATTTTCGATTTTACAAACGACAACTTAGTTCGCCAAATGTTTCTTATCTGCTAAATTTATCGCGTGTAGTCTAGCTGGTGGTATATTAAGACTTGGTTAACTAACCTTTCTGAATACTTATGTTTTTTTTATTATCATATATTTTTATATAGATGACGAAGTAATCTGCGCTTTCGACTCGGTGTTAGTAAATCAAATTGGGCTGGGTCCATGTTAATTTACTCGAATTAAAATACATACATTTTTATTTGCATTGGGGAAGAAAGAAAAGGCAAACACGCTTTGTATCGTTTATACTTTCTCCTAGTTAATTTATTAAATATGCAAAAATTTAGTACTTGGGTAAACGGGTTTGATGCTTTTTCAATATATTAGCATTGTTTGAAAATTAATTGATGTTAACTTATATATATATTCTTTGAATAAATATGTTTTTAACATATAAGAATTGTTTTAATTGTTATTTATTATAATAAATTAACATTACTTAATTGTTTGTTTACGGTTATAATTTTCTTTTTAATTAATGTAAATTTTAAGCAAAAGAAAATGATTTTATTATTTTTTACTTTATAAAATATTATAAGCTTTTTAAAGGCAACTTTTGCATACTCGTTAAAATATATTTCTTTTTTATAACTTCGTTATCTGCAAATGCTTACATGAATATTGCCGAATTTATTATTTTTTATTACGGTAAAATTAACATGCTATCTATCGAAATGTTTGAGTGGTTTTGTTTTGTTAAAATTCAAAGACGAAGTAAATTTAAAGATTTAATGTTTTTTATTTGAGCTTTTCCATTTATTTAAAAAATAGGTTAATAATAATTCGTGTTCCTGACAATAATGCTCCTTACATTCTAATGTACTTTTATTCTGCATCAAATATTATTTTTATAAGATTTATTAGCTTAAGTTATTTTTAATAATCTTCTTTATAACATAAAATAAATTTTGGTGTTTATTATGAAAAAATAGCGAAATAAGTTAAACCCTGAAAATCCTTGGCTTTAATTATTACTGAACATTCAAGCCTTAGGATTCTAAAAATCCTAAGCAACCTTTACAAGATTCTAGATTTCGTCTTTTATTTTAAGTAGGTAATTATTATTTTGAAAAAAATATATCACAAATTACATTGATAATAGAAATTTTTTTAAGCATTAAAATGAGCAACTTATGAATATTTTTTAGAAAAATTACAAATCTAAAGTTTCTTTCTTGTATTAACTAATTACTGCGTCAGTAAAAACATCATTTTTTTAAGTTGCATTTTTTAAACTTTTCTTTTATTTGTTTTTTGTGATTAAATGTAAAGTGCTAATATGTCTTTATAAATTTGACGACCTCATATTTCGAACCCTATATTTCGATATATTATACCCATTTTGGCATAGTTGAGAAGGTGGAACAAAAAGGTTATTTAAAAAATTTAAATAATTTTTATTACTGTATATATTATTGAATTAAAAGCCTTGAAGCCTATTTTTCATATTTACATTTTGTTTATAAGTAGTAATTATAATAAAAAAATTTGGTACTTAACTTGCATTAAAATATAAACTTGCGCAACACGCCTCGCGGAGGCGCCTGCCACCTTGATGTTCACCCCGCTTCCTCCAAGATAAAAGACAGTGAGTGGCCTGTTATTTTAAAGCTTATATAATGAGATTTATTTATAAGAATTTTGTTACAATCTTTAAAAAAGATTTAGAAAAATGGTGATTGGTCAATATGTATACGGAGTATCAAAAATATTTTTTAAATGATGCATCTTCAATTTAGCTGAACATAAAAAACAAAATTTAACTCAAATTGTATTTAATTATTAAAATTCAATATTTGAAAAATAAAACAATTTTATTTTAAATATCTTTGTTTCTCTATATTCTTCAGCTTATATTTAAACTTTAATATGATTTAATATTTCTAATCTTTTCTTTTTTCTATTTACGTTATTAAAATAGAATTTATTTTAAGACTATTTTTAAAATGACGATATCCGCCCTTTTGCTTTACTGGGTCAACCGTAATCAATGACCAATTCAGAATTTCAATAAATATTAAGATAAAAAATAATTGTTATCTATTGATATATAAATGAAAAAGCTTCAAGTTAGTTTATGATATAAAAGTCTTGAGCTCGAAAAATCTTGTCGAACCTGATAGTATTTCTATTTACTTATTTTTTAATTTTGTATTTAGATTACGGTATTCAAAATCATTATTTATGGCCATTAATTTTATTTTTTTGTTGATTAATCAACTTAAGTCAACTTATTTAAAGTATTTTCTTGCAACCATTATATCATCAATTGTTAATTAAATTTTTTTATATTTTTTCTTAAAAATTATGTGTTGCATATTAATCGCTAAAACTAAATATTTTCGTTTGACGTATGAATGGAATTATTTTGGAAACATTAATTTTTATTGTTTATTAAAGACAATTACAATTAGTGTTTTTATCATTTTCAATTAATATTTTTGCATTTTTTCCCTGTTTACTGGTTTTTTGTGTAATAATTTATATTTTGCTAATTCATGCAATTTATGTATATAGAAAATCAAATTTTGATTATTCTTATTCATCTTTCCTCTCAGCATTTAATTAAATATATTTTCTAAAATCTTATTTAATTTTGGGAATTTTTATTTGGTTTCGAAGGGGGAGGGTTTACACCGTAAAGCTGAACAAAGCCATTCAAAATACGTCATTGTTTGAATTAAAGTTAGCTATATATACAATTAACCAAGCATTTTTAATAATTTGAATTTGTTAGAGTTCAATATTTTTTGTTGGAATAAAATATTATTTTTATGAATATTTATCTAACAGCATATTCATGTATTGATTAAATATCATTTATTTATTGTTCTCAGATATACGTGGAATCAATTTCTCTTAACTGTAACCATTTTTAATTTGTGAGTGATATCGACGGGCGTTCCATTGTCTTCAAAAAATGTTCTGGTCAAGCCGGCAAAAAATTCTGGGCATTTACAAATTCGAGCAAAAAATTCTGGCAAAGTCCACGAACGTTCCATTGTCTTCAAAAAATGACTCGTAGATTTTTGTTTGTTCTATCATGTACAACATCTTCTTTATTTAATAAAAATTTAAGGCATCGTATTTTTAATTTTTTCGTTTGTTCAAATGTTTTGATGTAAACGCCACTTCAAAGGTTAACAAATAACTTTTATTTTTTTCTGATTTTCCGGATTTGTAAGATGCCGAATATGGATGTAGAGATTCATTTAAGGTTTTTTGCATACTTCATTTTTGGATTAACTTTAATAATGATTTATTTTGTAAGGGAACGACTTTTATTTATGCTTGAAACGGCTTCATCTGAATTTTAATTGTTATACAAGGAATGTTTTTATAGTTTTTGGTGGCAGTCCTTTCAATATTTAATTGCGCAAACAAAGTTAATATGAATATGTTTTGTTTTATTAAAATATATATAAATTTCTATAATTGTAGAATTGCAAGCGTTTCCTTTTCTAAAAATCTGAATATAATCATTCTGCTGCCAGTAGTAGTTTGCATAGGACTAATGGGCTGTTGATGTTGCTTAAGTTGACTCGAAATTCAATCATTTAAAAAGAATATTTAATGTCTRTTCTAGTTTTGTTATTTCTATAATTAAGCAATTTGCTTATGTATTTACGTAAATAAATAAAATTGTATGATTTAGCATTATTATTATTTTTTAAATTTATAATTGCCTGACAAATTCAAAATGTTGTTTATTTCTCTTCATCCAAAATTGCTAATTTCAATGTTTTTTCCATATTATCTATTTGAAACGCATGAGATTCAGAATATTATAGATACCCTTTTTAAAAACAAGCATTTTTTAAATAAATAAGTCTGTTGAATTATACAGGAGGAAATCCCATTAAACGCTCGGCATCAATTTTTATTTAAGTTTAGATCATAAAATAGTTAATTTAGAGTATTTTATTTCAATCAAATTGTAGATGATTACG
>MEIZ01000149.1:0-12732 GCA_001723225.1 Globodera ellingtonae | reverse complement strand
ACAGCGTATAAATGCCAGAAATAGTGTTTTTAGCTTTGGTTGGAGCTTCTAGAGCCCATTTTATAATCCATATTTTTCCATATTTCGCGATTTTTATCCATATTCCATATTTTTTCCATATTTCGCCCTTTTTTCAAAAATTCCTTAACAAAAATGCAATAAAAACGAAAAATACACCCCTAAGGATCGACTTTTTCAAAATTTCAAAAAATGCACCCCTAAAAATTGACTTTTTCGTGACTAAAAATTCTCCACCATAAAATTGAAAATTTTTAAAATTCTGCTTATCTTCAAAAAATTTTTCTGAAATGCCATTAATTTACATATAAAAATTTTAATTTCTCTTATTAGTTCAATTAGGAAATCTTGCCCATTTTTTGCTATATTTGAAAAAATTTTCTCCATATTTCGTCCATATTTTGAAATTTTTGTCCATATTTGTCCATTAATTTTTGATCCATATTTTATGGCCATATTTCGAGATTTTTTATCCATATAAATCGCAGCCCTATTAATCAATCAATAGGTTTTGAAGCTTTTCAGTCACTTAATGAGTTTAATCAATCAATAGGTGTGCGCATACGTTCAGCGTCTTGGAAACCCTCACAAAAAATGAAAGTTTAAGGTACGCCTCGAAGGAAATGTACCCCAAGGACATGTACCCCGACTTCATGCAGGGCACCGTTTATTTGACCACTCCGGCAACGATTAATGCCATTTTGTTGCATACCCGGCAAATTGACGACTTTTATTTGGAGGAAAACGCACGAAAAACGTGTTTTCAGCTTGGTTTGAAGCTTCTATTGCCCATTTTTTGCTATATTTGAAAAATTTGAAGATTTTTGGGGAAATTTTATATTGAATCTGGAAAAATTTAGGTATGTGCATATTTTTTTCATTTTATGTGCATATTTTGCAATTTTTGGTGCATATTTTATGCGCATAATTCAAGATTTTATGTGCATATTTTTGGACTCCCCACGGACCGTCGTTCTGAAATTTTTTGGTTGGACCGGAAAAATAAAAGCATTTTTAAAAAATTTAATTGAAAAACCCTTTCATTATTAATCATTAATATTAATGACCATTTGCTTTTTGGGTCTCGAATTGGAAGTAATCGGTGGTAAATTTCACCAAAATACACCAGCGGATTTTGGGCGACAATTGGCCGAAATTTTTTCTGCTTCCAATGCGCCAAACGTCGCAAATGCACCAGCGCGTCGTCGTCCACTTTCAGCACCCATTCGGCATTGGCACAAAACGATTGTTGCCATTCGAAGCCGCCGTACACCTCAAATATATTTTTTTTTTTTGGTAAAAATGTTTCAATGTCTTACAAATAGGGGGTTGCACGGGACCGGGGCTTTTGGTGGAAACCGGTCCATCATTATAAGTGAGTTTTGAAGGATAGCCGGAACAAAACTTCAGTACCAAAATTTAAAAATTGACCATTTCAGTACTGGTTCCCGTCCCGTACAATAATCCTACCTTCAAATGAATTTGTGCGTAAATGTCGACGAAGCCATGCACAAACACCAAATCGCCATGTTTTGCCTGCTCCTCCTCCAACTTTTGTTGAACATCGATCGCTTCCCCGTCCCCGGCATCGGCGATCAAAAAACGGATCACTTCGCCTGGGACCTGCACAAAAATAAAAAATTTTGGTGATTTTTCTTGAAAATTTCATCACAAAATTCACCGAGTCGTTCATCCACGTTTGCCGAATGCCCTTCCTGTTCTCAAAGCCATTTCTTCGTGACAGTGTTAGCATTATCAACTCCGTCTGATTCGGGCAAGCATTGRCAAATTCCATCCAACATTTTTTGAAAATGTTTTTGAATCGAATTTCAAATCGCTAAAAATATTTAATAAAGAATTTACTGAATTTAAAAATAATTTTTTATTCAAATTAAACAACTCTACTAACGAAAAAATGTGCAAATTAATTTTTAAGACAACTTGTCGATATAAAATAAAAATTAAAGCGATTTTTAAATCGGTTGAAATTTTTGAAAATTAATGAGAAAACAACTTTTTTTAAGTAACACTTACAAATTAAGCCAAAGCCTAATGACCCCTAAACTCAGAATGGCTTAGGCCTAAGCCTAACGAACCCCAAATAAAAAAATACTAGTACACGAAAAAAATTAAAAATTAATTTTTAAGACATTCAAACCTTCGTGGCGAACCATTTTGTGTCATTCTTTTCATCACTAAAAAATATATTTAAAAAAATATTTGTTGTTTTGCAAAATATTTTGCATATGTTTTCAATGGACAACCAACAATTTCAAATGACAAGCGCTTATACATACTTTAAATTAATAAATCAAATTAGGTAATTAATTACCCTCCTTTGATGATGCCGTCTGCCTTCATAGTCAGGCCAACAAAAACAACCAAAAAAAGCATTAAATTCATTTTGGATAGAATTTTGTGCTAATTAAATGAATAAATTGATTGGATGAACAAATGTGATGAATAAAATTTTCTGCTGCTGAAAAGCAATAGCAAATGAGTCATCATTTGTGGACAGTTTTGTCGGCTCTGATGGAAATTCAATGAAAAAATTCACATATTGGAGAAAGTGAAAAATGACAAACCATTTAGCCTATTATAAAGTTTAAAATTAAAAAAAAATACGAAAATTTTTGAAGCTTTTCGGAATGGCAGAGGTCGGCCAAAAATCGGCAATCTTTGTTATCAGAAAGATGTGATTAATTAATTCAAATTTTACGCGCATTATAATTATTTTTTAAAATCATTAAAAACATTCCTTTAATGGGGCGCGAATCACAGAGTAGAAACCGAATAAAAGTGAATAAGTGTTTGCACTCAAGCGGATTCGAACCCACACAAACATTTTACCTCACCAAGAGACTTACCACTAGCCCATCAATATAATTAATTGTCMGGCTTTTTGGCAAAAAAAGATTTTTGTCAAAAAGTGGCCAAGATCATAGCACTGTCCTTGGCAAAATGAATTTTGTCACTCGATGATGCAATCTTTAGGKATGTATGTAAACCCCGACCCCCGAGTCGGGGACAGGGTTCGGGGCTCGAGGTTTGCGRGGTTGGAAGTGTCGGGGTCGTGGGAACTCCGATAAATGGCGCCTAAGCCGTCCCAGTTTTTGATATGAGTCTTAGAATTACTCCCCCAATCACATACAAAGAATGGTTTCGATCAGATCGATTTGAAAAAAAGTGATCAGTCCCCATTGGGCTCTTTTTGCGGAATTTGAAGAGCCATAAATTGGCTTATACTCAAAACTTTTAGGAAAAATAATAATTTTTATTGCTTTTAAATGAAAATTGAATGAAAACCTTTCAAATTTCTTTCGTTGGCGTTTTGATTGCAAAAGGACCCCTCCCTCGTCCCCAGGGAGGCCRGATCACMTTCGAGAACTGTTCCGGCTCGAGATTTTTCGAGAATCTCGTTTTATAGAAACTGTTCCAGTGAACACAGTAAGAGTTGGGAAAGACCAAAAATTTTTTAGTCCTTTCAACATCTCGCTCGAAACTCCCAATAACATCGCCATTATCTTTTCATAATTACAAATAAAATAAAAAAAGAGTTGAAAATAAAAAATTGACAGAATTTACCAATGAAAATCTCAAAGATTTAAAACTCCAGTTTTAATATAGTTGACGACTTTGCTGGAAAGCGATCATAGATAGGGCCCCAAGGATTTCAGAAAATAGCTTAAATATTAAAAATAGATTTAAAAAAGCCCATAAATCCTTTTTAGGTGCTCCGGTTGCTGATTGTCTTTCGTCTCCGAGTCGTCATCATCAAATGCTTCTTCTTTCGTGGCATCCGATAAAATAACGTCGTTCATCTTTTGGGGAAATTTATAAATTATATTTTTCTATTTTTAAAATTCATCCCTTCCCCCACCTTTTCAACTTTGTACCCTTTTTCTGTCAGAAGCTCTATCAGACTTTCATGTTCAGTGATTATGTGCCCTTAATTTAAAAATAAATAAATTAAAAATATTTAATTTTTGTTCCACCGAGGCCAACGGCGAAAAAAGAATGATTTTTCCCCAATGTTTTGTGCCATCATCCATTCATTCATTTTTAGGATCCATTTTTCGTTGCGAGCTACCAACACATCAGCCATAAATTCTTTTCTTGCCTGTGGATTCAAACAAATTTATTTTTATATTTAATAATAAATAACTCACTATTTTGAGTATAGCATCTTTTTCGGGATTAAATGTTAGCCCATAATCGGGATTAAGCAATTCTTGTTCGGTAAGCTTGCCATTTTTATACAATTGTACGCGGGTTTTGAGTGTATTTTTGCCCTTTTCATAAATGTCGAGCGCCTCTTCAATAAGAACGCTCATCTTTATAAAAAAAAATTACAATATTCAATTTATATTTACATAAAATATGTAAATCAGAAAAAATTTAAAAAAATGCATTTTAAAAAATGATCTTTTTTTACCGATTCCTCATTGACGCTTGGTAAAAAGTTTTTAAAATCATCGAGAGTTTCCAAATAACGCGTCTCTTTACGCTTGCGTTTCCCAATTTTCGTGATTTTATCATCCAATGAATCCCAAAATATGACATCGAAAACATTCAATTGCGTTTGCATAGTTAAATTAATCAAAGTGAGTAACAACCAATCGGATGGCAAATCGAGCAAAGCCAACTGATGACAGAATGAAAAGTCTTAATTATATTTGTTATTGTTTAAGAGTGATGCCCGGACATTTGGCACATTGGACATTTCGCACACTAGTGAAAAAACGGACGTTTCGCACACTGTGTGCGAAATGTCCAATGTGCCAAATGTTCAATGTGCGAAATGTCCGATAGCCTTTAAGAATATAAAGTGCTTTGAATATTTATTATAGTTGAGCGTGACTGTGCCCGATGCTCCGGTGTTGACAAAAACCCGGGCCCTACTGACAAACTCTAATATTTAATATATTTTATGGTCACTTTTTTGTATTTGTTTAACAATATTTTCTGGTAATTCAGCTGCTTCTCTTTCTTTTATGTAATCTCTTAACTTTGGTGCCTCCTCGTTATTTACTTCCATAACAACAAAATCGACTTTTTTGATAATATTTTCGACGGGAACTTAAATTTCAATAAAAAACAATCGTTTGTACTGTTTAATGTCCTTACTTTTATCAAACAATATTTTCCATGGAACATGCAGTGTGCCTAAATATTTAAATATATAAAATTACTAAATATAAAAATGTTTTAAATTAAATGAAATAATATAACCAAATAAATAGCTTGGCTTCGCTCTGGCGGGATGGGTAATTTTCTACAAATAAACGTGTTGCTGAACCGTTTTCATTACCAAATTGACGACAATGGCGGCAGACAGAAGCCATTTCAAATACATTTTTCGCTTTTAGAATTACTAATTTCTGTTAAAACTTTAAAAAAAAATTTAAAATGTTAACCATAAAATGACTGCAAGGGACTCTCCGTATTTGGCATGTGAAGCAGGGCATGCCATTAACCCCAATAGAAAACGTGGAAAAAACAATATTGGCAAAAAATATGTATCAACCTTCATTTTAAACTACAATAATTGAACGATCGCTGTTAATTGTAATAAAGTTTGTATGCTTTGCCGAAAAAGACCAAAAAGTTTTTTTAAACTAACTATTATAGTTTCTAAAAAATAAAAAACTATGAAATAGTTGCTAAAAACTCGATGAAAAACGATCGTTGTGACCTAAAACATACGCATTTCGTGCTTTTCAGAGCAAGGCGCTTTCAGGCAAAAAAAAATAGTTTAAAAACTATAAAATTAACCCCAACAGAGAACGTGGAAAAACACTATATTGGCAAAAAAATATGTATCAACTTTCATTTCAGACTACAATAATTGAACGGTCGCTGGTTAATTGTAATAAAGTTTCGTATGCTTTGGTGATTAATTTGAGAAGAGCAAATCCGTTTCATTTATGTAAAGCTTAGAGGCCCATTATGCTTTCCACGGCTTTGTAAAATGTGTCCTCCTGAAGAATGGCCATATGCGTTGGACCGTCAAGCTCCACCACTTTTTTGACCTTAATTTTGGTGAATATTCATTTGTTATTAAAATATTCCGGTAATAGTAACCCCCGTTTTAAAAAAATTACATTTCTTTTTCAAAGTTGATAAAAAAGGTGTTTTTAGGGGTTTTGGGGGCGTAGAATCTGAATATGACAGCCATTCGATCAAACCCGAACCCCGGACCCGAATTCGAACAATTTTTCAAAGATTCACATTTAACAAAAAAATTATTTTGGTCTCAAAATCATTCGGATCGGAAAGCACACAATTACAACGAAAAGGCAAGTAATGATCGAATTCATGCTTTTTTTGAATGATTTTGAGGGCAAAAATAATTTTTGAAAAATTGTTCGAATTCGGGACCGGGGTGGGTTCGGATTTGATCGAAATGGATGTAACATATACAGATTCTACGCCCCCGAAACCCCTAGAAACACCTTTTTTATAAACTTTGAAAAAAAAAATATATTTTTTTTTTAAGATGGGGGGGGGGTATTACCAAATTCCTCCTGAAATTAATCAATCAAATCATCATCCCACCAATTTGCCCTCGTCCATCCATTTTTGGCACACGCGCAACGATTCGATGTTCACTAATTTGTCCCCGTCGCCCATTTTGGCCTTGGGCCGGTTTCCGATTCCGTTCGTGTAATTGTAAAAGATGGGCACCCCGTCGGCGATGTTCGAGTGCACACAATACATCTGATCAGAAGAAAAGTGTCCAAATAAATGATTAGTCCATTAGGTAATTGCACTGTCATCAGGCACGTATTTAGGGGGGGGGGGGGGTACGCGAGGGGTCATGTACCCCCCCCCCCTAAAGGAAAATTTGAGGGAAAAAACCATAAGGGGTACCCTTTTGAATTACAAAATTTGTAGTTTTTGGACCAATTTTCCTAACAAATTGCAATCAAAAATTCAAAAATTTTCTCCGGCGATGCCTATCGGCACCGCCGACCCCCCAAAAATTCTTGAAAACTTTTCAAAAGAGTCAACTTGTTTTAGTTTTTTTCTTAATAAAAAAGTTTCTTCAGTTTGAAGTTTTTAGTTTAGATTCTTCTTGAACAATTTTGTTTATTTTGGTTTTTTTAAAATCTGACAAGAAAAAAGGTGTTCAGGTCAATTTTCTTTACAATGTCGTTTAAATCCTTGGAAAATTTTCTCCGACAGGCACCTAATCGGCCGTCGGAGCATTCTCACTTCCTAAAAAGATTTAAAATAGCGTATTTTAAAATTTTTGGTTTCAGATCTCGTAAAAAAATTGAGTCAAAAATTCAAAATTTTTAAAGCGGAACCTCAAAAAAAAATTTGCATTTTTGGAAATTGCTTAAATGGAATAAAAAATAAAAACGAAAAATGCACCCCCATATAAGCGAACAATTTTCGAAAAATTGCTTTTAAAATACAATAAAAGGGAAGACATACACCCCCAAAAACAATTTAAAAAAAAAATTACCCAAAATAAATTTAAAAAAATTTTCATAAATTGTGCCACCCCACCGGAGTGTATTTTTGGGCGTCAACGGTTGCGGTCAGCTCGTGGTAAAGTGGTGCCATATGGGCACTGCCTGTAAGTGCCAAAAATGCATCCATATTTTTTGTAGAATAATTGACGCCCGCAAGGCTCAAAAGCGTTTGGTTGGGCGGAAATGCCAACGCCGAGGGAAGCATCGCAAAAGAGGAGGGCATTGTGCGAAGGAACTTGCGCACTGTCGGGTCGGAGAGCACCAAAGAGCCGCCAAACTGCAGCCGATCGGCATTGCCTAAAGCATTTTAATCCTTTGGCATATTAATTATTATATTTTAAATTTGAATGATTTTGTGATAAATCGAATGGGGACGCCTATTGTTTTACATAGGGTTGCTCCCCGTCCCCGAACACCTGACGTTTTTTTAGTCGGGGTTTTCGTCCCCGACCCCGACTTTTTCCGTCCCCGAGGGCTCGGGGAGCAACCCTAGTTTTACACTACGAATCTCGCTGAAGAATAGTAAAATGATGATTAGGGCCGCTAATTAGATGAAAATCCATTTTTGCGCACTCGGAACAGCGTATAAATACCATAAATGATGTTTTTAGCTTTGTTTGGACCTTCTTGAATGCATTTTACAATCCATATTTTCCCATATTTTGCGATTTTTATCAATATTCCATGTTTTCAATATTTTAGACGAAAAAAAATTTGGAATTTTCTACTAAAAATGCCAAAAAATAAAGCGAGATCAGTATAGCTGAGAGAATTTTTCCCCATATTTTACAATTTTTCACCCATATTTTATGGCCATATTTGGAATTTTTTTTATTCATATACATAATTATCGGCCCTAATGATGATTATGGGAACTCATAGTGTTTTTTTTTTTTGTTAATTACCCTTAATTACCCGAGAAGATCTGCTCGACAAGCATCAAAGAGCCGGCCCACGGAGCTGACACATTGATGGTCCCGTTCAAATACTTTTGTTGCCATTCCTTAATTGGTATATTTAAAAAGTTTTTTTAAAAATGAAATATATTTTCGACCTTCCCAACTTTTCGATTCAAAAAATAGTTGATGATCAGATTGCCCATACTGTGGCACACCAAAAATGCTTTTTGGCCCGATGCGTTGACAGACTTTTCAATAAGGTTGGTCAAATTGGCAAAGTATGGGTCCATTTCAACTGTATTCAAAAATATTTAATTGTAAATCATAAATAGAGACGAGATTTTCATGTTTTTAGCATTCATTTCGAAAAAGTTTACAATTAGATCGGCTTTTCCGTCCATATACAATACACAACTCCACATTTTGGCTTTTTTGAGAATAAATCAATATTTCGCCATTTTTCCATATTAAATCCATATTTCCGTTAAATTTTTTGAATAATTATTAAGGAAAATATAATTTTTTAGGCTTTTTTCCCGAAAATTCTTGAAAAATTCATATTCAGGCACTTTTTCCCAAAGAAAAATGCAATATAAACGAAAAATGTACCCCCTTAAAAAAAATCAGAAATTGTTTCAAACCAAAAATGCATCCCCCAAAAAATGACTTTTTCATTAAGAAAAATGCACGCCCTAAAGATCGAGATTTTCCAAAAAATGTTAAAAAATTATGTTACAATTCTAAGAGGAAAATTAATGACGAATTATGAAGGTTTTCACGGATTAATTAACTGAATTTGGACAGTTTTAGCGCATTTTTTAGGCCATATTTTGGCACTTTTTGGGGTTTTTAGAGGGGTTTTAGTGCCATATTTGACGTTTTTTAGTCCATATAAATCTCGTCTCTAATCATAAATAAGTATTTAAATCTTTTTTAAAATTAAACTCGCCCATGTTGGCGGTTCGTCTCCAATCGTAGGCAGCCCCCAGCAGAGTGACGTCCCTCTCGTAGCCGTGCTCCTTTTCAAAGTACTGCACCATCGGCATGAACTGGGCCTCGTCAAATTTTTGATTGCTGTTTAATTGGCATGGAACGCTCCAGCTCGTGTCCCAGGAGGACAACAAGCAGACAATGGGACACACACTGGAAAATTAGGGATGTTCGAGAGTCTCGATCTCGGTGTCATTTCTCGGTCTCGGTAAATTTCAAGTCTCAAACACCCCTACTGGAAATATATAACGCAAATTACGCCAATTTTCCTTTTTTTTTAATAATGCAATTTAGGGTTGCTCCCAGTCCCCGAACCCCTGACGTTTTTTTAGTCGGGGGTTTTCGTCCACGACCCCGACTTTTTTTGAAATTTTCGGGGTTTTTGGTGGGAAAAACCCCGAACCCCGACTTTTTTGGTCGGGGACGAAAACCCCGACTTTTTCCGTCCCCGAGGGCTCGGGGAGCAATCCTAATGCAATTAATGACCAATCACCACCTGCCAAATGGCTTATCGCCCAGGAAAGTGACGTTCACATTCGGTTGGTTGCTGAACACTTTTGTTATTGGGTCGTATTGAAGCCTAAAAGTTTAATTTTAAAATTCAATTTTATTAAAATGGACAAAAAATGCTTACGAAAGCATGTGCAGAAGGCAGCCCTGACGGTTGAGGACAGGACCGTCCCCGAGCCATGGGCTAATCCATGCCTTAAGGTGCTTCCAATTTTTGAGGCATACGTTCTTCAAATCGTCGGGAAACGGAATGTTTTGGCCGTCCACGTACGCTTTGCTCGCGAGGTATCCGTGCACTRAAACAATGAAACCAAAAATAAATTAAATTTAATTAAATTTAATTTGCTATTTATTACAGGGTGACTGACCATCAGCAAACCCCAAAAGCAAAATTAGCAGTTGAAAAAGCATGAAATATTTTTTAGGAGTGTAAATAGACGAATTTTATGCCAAAACTTTAAAATTTGTTGCTGTGTTTTACCCAAGACCGGACTAGCAGGGATGTCGATATCGTCTCCTCAAAATACGATACACGATATACGATATTTACGATACGATACGATAAACATCCCTGTTATCTAGCATTGGTTTTTGTTGAAAGTTTTTGTTAAGAAATTGTGCAAATTTTCGAAATTTTGCAGGTTTTGAATTTTTAAAAATTTTTGTTAAGAAAATTGCTCTAAAATTTTATAAATTTGGACATTAGAATTCCTAGAAATTTAAAAAGCAGGAAAAATTCCAAAAAGTAGACAAAATCAGGCCAAAGTGAGAAAAAGCAGAAATTTCATGGCGTGTGAACTTGTGCATCTCTCTTTTCGCAAATTAATTCCACTTTAATAACAAAATGTTTTTTATATTTACCAATTTAAAAGAATAAAAATATTTACGCAAAATAATTGGCGCCAACGTTTTGGTGTTTGTCGTTGCCGTCTTTTTAACGACGGCGCCCTCATTTTGCGGCTCCTCAATTGCGCACCCAAAAGAAACAAAAAACAAAATGAAAAGCGCAAAAATGGACGCCTTCGGCATTCGGGCTGCTGTTATTTTGAAAAAATTTCAAAGATTTAATTAAATTTTTATAAATAGGAAATCGAAATGTGTAGATTTGATGATATTTTGGAGTTTAAATAGGGGACAAGACCAACTTTAGCGACGTGTAACATTGTTTAATCAAAAATTAAAGGCCGCATAGCGGCTCGACAATAGAACGAAATATGCGATGACACAGAGCGAGTAGTGGAGCCCAAAGGTTTGTATTAAATTAGAAATAAAACGTTGTTAAAATTTTGTTTTAATTAAATTTTTTTGTTTTTTCATTTAAAATTCTTTCCATTTGTCGAAGAACAACAAATGAAACATAACGTTTTTGGTACTTTGTTCAGCACAAGCGGGTTTTTTGAGAACTTATAAGGCGTAATGCCAACGTGGATCGGGCCGTGTTTATTACTCCCAGATGCAGATACGGTTTTGGCCAAAACACCACTATCCTTTCCCCGCAACACAAGCGGGTTTTTTGAGAACTTANTCTTTTCGCAAATTAATTCCACTTTAATAACAAAATGTTTTTTATATTTACCAATTTAAAAGAATAAAAATATTTACGCAAAATAATTGGCGCCAGCGTTTTGGTGTTTGCCGTTGCCGTCTTTTTAACGACGGTGCCCTCATTTTGCGGCTCCTCAATTGCGCGCCCAAAAGAAACAAAAAACAAAATTATAAACGCAAAAATGGACGCCTTCGGCATTCGGGCTGCTGCTATTTTGAAAAAATTGCAAAGATTTAATTAAATTTTTATAAATAGGAAATCAAAATGTGTAGATTTGATTATATTTTGGAGTTTAAATAGGGAACAAGACCAACTTTAGCGACGTGTAATATCGTTTAATCAAAAATTAAAGGCCGCATAGTGACTCGACAATAGAACGAAATATGCGATGACACAGAGCGAGAAGTGGAGCCCAAAGGTTTGTATTAAATTAGAAATAAAAACGTTGTTAAAATTTTGTTTTAATTAAATTTCTTTGTTTTATTATTTCAAATTCTTTACATTTGTCGAAGAATAACAAATGAAACATAACGTTTTTGGTGCTTTGTTCAGTTTTATTACCTATTTGTTTATTTTATGAATTATTCTTAACAAATGGTACGTTTTATGTTTTTAAATTTAAATAAGTAAACTTTAAACATAAAAGTCAAAATATTTGAAAAATTTTCCACTAAAACAGGCAAAAGATCAGAAATGCTAAAATAAGAAAATAAAAAGATATGACATCAAATTCTGCTTTCTATTCTAATTGAGTTTAGATTAACTTTTGTATTATTTTATTGTATGTACCTAAAAGTCCTTTTTTCCTTAAGTTTCAAAAATTTCGATTCAAAAAGCGCTTTTAATTCAAATTTTTATTTTCTATTGACTAATTCTTGATCAGAGTGCATCAAATATTCTTTTTGCAGACAATTTTATTTTTGATATATTTAAGAGTAGGAATTTGGTATTAAACCGCTTTTTTGTAGCTGCTTAATGTGAAACTTAGGTTCAAGAATTCGGATCCAAAAGGGTTGCTTTTGAGAAGCATGTTTAATTTTTATTATTTTGATTATTTAAGAGTAGGAATTTGGTATTAAACCGCTTTTTTGTAGCTGCATAATGTGAAAATTAGGTTCAAGAATTCGGGTCCAAAAGGGTTGCTTTTGAGAAGCAGTTTTAATTTGTATAATTTTTGATTATTTAAGAGTACGAATTTGGTATTAAAACGCTTTTTTGTAGCTCCTAAATGAGTTACTTAGCTTCAAGAATTCGGGTCCAAAAGGGTTGCTTTTGAGAAGCATGT
>MEIZ01000148.1:143322-195849 GCA_001723225.1 Globodera ellingtonae | reverse complement strand
ATGAAGACCATTTTCACTATCGCGCTTATCAATTTTTTGCTGACTGGTCGAAATAAATAAAATTGCCATTTTAGTGAATTTTTGGAATACGCTTTTTGAAATCACTTTTATCCCCCAAACAGAATTCAAATTTTCTTTGTCTTTTTTCGCTGTACTTTACGGCCGCCATTTTCTTCAGTAAATTTGTCAAAAAATGACAGGAGAACTTACTCCAAGCAAACCGGATAAATCAAAATTTTTGAACCGCGGGGGCTGTAGCCGCTGCAACTTGGGCGTAGGTGCGTTTACCAACAATGGACGATTCCGAGAACGGGACGAATGGCGTGAAACTGCTCTGGTGTGCCCACGGACTTTCTATAATTAGTGATTAATTATAAGTTGCAAATGTTTCCGCTTTTTCTTAGTGCAATTAGGTTTAAAATGAATTTATTTATATTTATTAATTCTTCAGCAAGATTTATTTTGTGCATTTTATCTTTGGTTACAATGTGGATAAGAACACTGAAAAAATTTATTGTCGTAATTATTATTTTTTCATAGAGAAGTCGTCGGAATTTGCTCGTCTCCCTTAAAACGTTTGAAATGTTTTTTCTGCATGTCCTCCCGGTACGGTTTAGACTATGTGTAGTACTTCACTGGCTAGCAGAAAGATGGCTCTTTAAAAGCTTTAAATAAAAATTGTATTTATTGAATATTTATTTTATCAGGAACTTATTTAGAATTATTTGATGTTTAATATAAGAATACCAAAAGATTAATTATCGTTTATTATGAGTTTTTCGACCGGTATCCGGGTGTTTTGGGCAAATTATCCGGGACCGGTATCCGGGTGTCCAGGATCCGGGATACCCGGTACCCGGGGGTTGGGTCCGGGCGTAAGCACCCTTAATGGTGGTATTTTTCTGAGATTTTTTTTTGATGGTGTTAACGCTAGTAAAATTTTTGATTTTGTGTGACATTTTGTCATTCCCTATTAAAATTAGGTAAATAAAGATACGGGCTTCTGAACTTATTTTGTATAATTAGTTATCAATTTCATAAAATAATTGGCCTAACAAAAATTGCTCAATTTTCTTTAAAAATTATACTTGCGCTAATTTCGAGTTTGTCTAAATTGAAACCGCCGACCCCTCCCATTCTTAAAAGCTTTGAAAAATTGCCATATTTTTAAAAAATGTTGGTTGCAAATCTTTTAACAATTGAGTCATTCAAAATTTTCAAATTTTTTTTCTAAACAATTCTTTAAGAAAAATCAAACTAAATCCAAAAATGTACCGCTAAAAATCGAACATTTTCTCAAAAATTGCTTAACAAAAATTAAATGCAACCTTAAATCGTTTTTTTGATCACTCCCCCTCCCCCCCCCTCTAAAATTCCTGGGTAGAGTTTGACATTCGCCTCAGATGAAGAAGAGTTATTGACAAATGAAATTAACTACCCACTTGATTGATTGTTTTTATTCGTATATTTTATGCGTTTATTTACTTTTTACAAAAATTTCGTATTGATTTTTTATAAAATTTTAATTATTATTATTTTCAAAAATTGAAAATTATCCAGGATTGATATTGAAAAGAAGTTGAAATAAAATTTAGCTAATATTATCATGTGACAGGTATAGGCTGACCGTTGAGAACGAGACCTGGGATGTAAGATCCAAAGTCGATTTTTAATTAAATTTTTAATTATTCCAATAATTAGGTATTTAATCTCTTTCTTATTATTTTAAATTAATTCGATTTATTTAATTTATTAAAAAATGTATAAAAATATTTGTAGTGTCTTCAAAGCCAAAAACTGGGCTCTACTTCAGTTTATGCGTCCAATCGAAATTTATGCGTCCAATAAAAAATTTATGCGTCCAATCACAAAAAGCATGACTTCTCTTAAAATTTATTTATAAAGATATTTAAAAAATCTAATTTACCTAAGTTGGCATTCAAAATTTAGAATTCGTCAACAACAGAAACTAAAAGTTGAGAATCTAAGACGGTTTTTGAACCGGTTTAAAATTTTGAAAATTAAAGAAATATGGGCACTTCAGTACCATTACCGAATGGTACCTAGTGGGCGCATGGGAAGTCAAAGGTGGGTTGTGCGTAAAGCTATTTTCATCAACGGCTAAGTTAATCTGTTAATATTAATAATTTATCTTAGCCGCTCAAATTTCTTTACTCAGGTTCATAATTTTTTTTCAACCTCATTGTTTTAAGTTGTCCTCGTTGTTTTATTTTAATTTATTCTGTCCACATAATACGTAGATTAAACAATTAATATGTAGAACTATTTAAACTAAAATTTTCATAAAATTAACATTAAGCAATTGGCTTCGACTGGTTGGGTCTTATACAATTAACGCGTTTGGGTCTTATACAATTAACGCGTAATTCAATATATGATTTAAAATACCTATCTTTTTATACTTGTTATTCCAAAAATATTTTTGGATTCTTATAATTAAGCATTTGTAATTAAAATATATGTAATTTATCATTTTTTTAATAATGTTGTTGCAGTTAAATAAGTAATGGATATTTTTGATTAAATTGCAGGAATCTCTTTGTTTATTTACTTTTTTTATAACTTCCATTGAGATTCAAACAATGCATTTATATATAAAGTAATTCGTAGGTGACCAGTCTATGCGCTCCGCAAAATCTGTTGAAAAAATATTAATCAAACAAATAATTTTTTTAACTTTTAAAATAGCATTAGATTGTAGGAATATTATTTTAATCGTAAGAGACACCAAATCCCTGTAACACCATTGTTTTAACTAAACTTTCAAGCACTGATTTCCAGCTTTTGTGTTTTTCATATTTTATTTAATTTTTATTTAGTTCATAAGATATGGATTATTTTAAATGAGGTGAAGATTCGATGAGTTATTTGGTCATATGTTAAAAATTGTAAATTCATTGACCATAATTAATTAAAATTTTTGTTTGTAAATTGAATTTGCTTTTAAATTTTTTAAATCGAATTGGGAATTAATAATTTTTACTTCGGATTATTTAAAATATAAAGTTATTTTCAAATTTTTGTACAAGACTTTGAAATCAGTGGTTTGCTTTGCTCCGTTTTCTTTCAATAAATGTAATTATATTATCCGGTAAGTTTTGAAGGTTAATATGAAATTTATCTAAATTTAAAATTGGTGCTTATATATGCGCCATTTGGGGTCAGACAGTTCGGGGAAATGGAAGTGACACAAAAGACCTGAAATGAAAGAGTAAGGGAAAAAAGATGGTATAATATATTTCAGGTATAAACCAATAGAACGGTTTTATTGAAGAAGACGATAGAAAGCTGACTTTCTTATTGCTATCGTTTTTAACCTTCAATTTTATGATTAATGTATATTTTTAGTTGTTATTTATTTATTTTGTATTAGCAATCTTTTGTAAATTATTTTATAAAAACTTTTAATAATAAAAATATAATATTGTATTATTGTATTTGATTTTCTTTTACACAAAATTGGACTGCAAAATTTTTTGGCAAGAAAAATTCTAAATAAATATTTAATATACAAACTTTAAAATAGGTTTATTTATTTAAGATGTACTATTATGGTTAGAATCTTTAAATCTGGAATCAATTATGATTTTACAATTTGTTTTATAAGCTATTAGGTATTAGGTTATTGAAAACATTTTAGCCATTTAAATTTAAAAACTTTGTTATTTATTTTTATTTATTTATAGACATTTATTTTTAATAAATTTTCAAAGTATTTATTAGGGTTGGACAAGAACGGGTATCAAGAACCGGAACCGACCGGTATCCGGGTGTTTTGGGCAAATTATCCGGGACCGGTATCCGGGTGTCCAGGATCCGGGATACCCGGTACCCGGGGGTTGGGTCCGGGCGGGTTAAGCACCCCTAATGGTGGTATTTTTTCTGAGATTTTTTTTTGATGGTGTTAGCGCTAGTAAAATTTTTGATTTGTCATTCCCTATTAAATTAGGTAAATAAAGAATACGGGCTTCTGTAATTATTTTTTATAATTAGTTATCAATTTCATAAAATAATTGGCCTAACAAAAATTGCTCAATTTTCTTTAAAAATTATACTTGCGCTAATTTCGAGTTTGTCTAAATTGAAACCGCCGACCCCTCCCATTCTTAAAAGCTTTGAAAAATTGCCATATTTTTAAAAAATGTTGGTTGCAAATCTTTTAACAATTGAGTCATTCAAAATTTTCTCGGCGGCGCCTATAGGCACCCTTCCTCCCAAAAATAAAGCAGAATTCTCAAAAAAAATTCAATCGGCAAATATTGATTTTTTTATAAGCTTTCGACTTAGTTTCGTTGAAATTTCATCTCAAATGTAAAAATTTAAAAAGTTTGGCAAAAATCTAATTTCGAACTTTCCTTATTATAACGTACACAAATCGTATACCTTTTTCATAATTTTCATTCAAACCCAAAGAAAAATTAGAATTTTTGGATCAATTTTCATAACAAAAACTGATCAAAATTCCAAAAATTTATTTTTTTTCCGTATCGCATATTAAATATTGGTATAGGAGGCGATTTAGCACAAATCGGGTATATCATCCAAAAAAAATTTTTTATTCTTGTTAATTTGCATTTTAGACTTTAAACCCCTTGTCACTTAGCATGGACGTTTGTACCATTCTTGGAGATTTGTGAAATTTATAATATTTATTGTTTGATTTAATTTCTAACAAATTTTTAAAAAAGTTGAGAGCAGCTTCAATTGCTTTCGGCGCAATATTCACAATTTTTTTAAATGTTTTAAATAACTAACCACTATTTTCTGATGATTTGTAGTGATTTTACTACATTTTGTGTTATCATTTATATTTGTTATTTTGTCGTCATTTTTACTAATTTTTAAATAAAATGTAAGCTCGGTTTGCTTAAAGTTCTAGTTTTATCAAGGAGTAGAACGCTCTGGTGTTCGAATACGCATGCAATTATCTAAGTCCATGATTATATGTAATTGGTGGAATGGGCAACACAAATTTCCGGAATAACCCCAAATTATTAAAAATGTTTAAACTTATTTTCATTGGTACTTTTTTCAATTTAAAATTACTATGAAGTAATAGTTTCTTTCTTTTTTTTTTTTGCTTAATTTTATAAACTTTTGAAAACGGTGGCGGCATTGTTTTACGTAAAGGATGGACTATACGTCAGGCTTCCTCTATTTTTGCTTTCTTTTTGTCCGTTAAATAATTATATTTTTCTAAAATTTTCTTTATGTCTATCATTATATTAATATTTAAATTAAACTTTATTAAACACTACTATAATTATAAAAGATTTCTGCCGTATCATATATCGTACGTTTGAAATTGTAATTTTCAATTTAGGCTACATCTTGGCCAATAAATCACTCTTTTGTGGCACCTCTTAAAAAATATTGTTAATGTTAGTGTTTTGATAAAATTAAATACATTCTGAAGAAAAATTAATTTTAAGTTTATGACAATATTTTGCGGCAACTTAAATAATCTTTTTAAAGTCAGAAAATTCGTTTGAAAATTCCGTTTTTCTTTATTGTTTCTATATTTTTTTCAAATGTTTATATAGATTCATTGCTTTTTTATCAATTTTGATTAATTGTTGTTTATAAACTAACAATTAATTTTTATTGTTATTTTAATTTTAAGTTTTTTAAAATTTTATAGAACGCAAAATAAAGCAAGGGCAGAGTTGTTTAGTGTTTATTCCCAACCTTTTTGGAAACCTCTTATGCTTAATAGTATTTAGTGACAAATTTTTAAATATTATTTTACAAACGACATCAATGAGCATATATTTAAAGCTTAATTTAAATTATAAATATTTACTTTTTTTAAATTATGTTGTATTTTTTCAAGTAATATCAATTTTTTAAAAACAAAAGACACTCTCCAACGCAATATTTAGCCTTTTACAAACTGCGGATTTTATTATTTAAATCATTTGCTTATTATATTTTGTTTTATTTCTCATTAAATAAATGAGCGAATTTTGTCGGAAACATATTTTGATTTAGTCCAACTAAACTTTTATTTTCATAAATATCTTCATTTATTATTTGTTGCCAATAAAAGAATGATCGACCAAATTATGTATTTTTTAAAAACCGAGAATGTGCCACTCCGCCACATATATCGTCTAGTACGCGATTGAGTTGCTCAGGCGCTCAAGCATGAAGATGTTTATTTAATTTTTAATTTAATAACGAAAATAATATTTATAAATAATTTAATTTTAATAAATACGTGATTAATTTTTGAGTTGGCGGCATTATGTAGTTGTCGTATATTTATGGGCAGTTAAATTGAAATGGTTTGTTATTTAATTTCACACAATCTTTGCAATAGGTGGATCCTCGCCATTGTTATTTATTATAATAAATATTTACAACCGCGTGGCATTGAAGACAGCGTGGTCTGCGGTCGTTTCCTGTAATCTAATTTCGAAATAATGTTTAATAAAAAAAGTAACAAAACGATAGATATTGTTTAAAATGGTTTAATATTTTGTTTACATCGCGATTCATTCCCATTCATAATGAATTGAGCAATTCACTGTCACAGGGGGAAACCTGAACAAATTGAACTTATTTAAATCTTACTACTTGATTAAATATTTAAAATTCTATTAATCTTTCGAATCAATTTGATTTTGAATTGAGCAATGAATTTTTACCAAAAACATTTTGTCATGCTTCTAATCTGATTAAATCACCGTGGGTATACACGTTTACCTCAAAAATTAATAAAATTTTAAATAAACATAAAACGGCTCAATATTGTGAGACTTGTTTATCAAATTAATTTTAAAAAAAATTATGTTACAAATGGCGATTCAAGTTTTCAAAATCTTAAATAAGTCAAAATAATTTAATTGATGAGGAAAATTGTAAGTGGTAGTAGACGGGATATTCGACCTAACAGCGTCAACGGCAATTTTTTTAGCAGCATTTTGTTGTAATTATAAAATAATCTACCTACTTTTATTTTTTTGTTACATTGACATTTGAATTCATTTCCATTGTTCTTTTATAATAACAAAATGAATTTATCGTGCAAAAAAGTACATTTATTTTTATGATTTTAATTGGTGATTATTTCTTTTTAATCACAATATAATAAAATTTTTAATATAGTTTTATATTTTGGACTTTTTTTGATGATGCTGATTTATTTGACTTATTTATCATTTTTATCTTTTCGTTTTATTAATTTTTGTTAAACATTAAGACATATAAAGCTTTGATATTTAGTTTATAAAAAGAGTTTATTAATTTTCAAAGTTTGTAGTCAATTATTTTATATTAAGCATCTTACCATGTTTATTAACAATTTCAACCGTCACTGTTTCTCGCAGCGCTGCAATTTGTTAAGAAAGAATAAAACAAATAAAAATGCCTTAAAAAAATTTGTATTGGTGATAAAAAAATTTTTAATTAATATTAATTCGATGATTAAACAAATATTAGTCATTTGCTGACGTGATGAACAAATTAAATATTTTAGCAAATAATCCCAGCGATTAATACTCCGATCTCTTATTATTTTTACAATTTCCTAAAACAAATACAACTGGTAGATTTTTACTGAACAATATAAGTGAAGTGTTTGATTAGCTTTAATAATTTCTTCATCGTTTTTATCTGAACTAATAACATAACTTTTGCACACCAAAAAGGCTTAAAAATGATATTTTCGGCCCGTTTTTCAGAAATCCCCCATGCCACATAATACACGGTGATAAAATACGATTTTTGAAATTTTGTCTTTTATTTTTTGACGTGTTTTATAAGAATTATTTTTAATTAGCGGTTTTTGGTTTATGCTTATTTTAAATGTAAACCTTAATTTATTGCCTAATAATTACATAATTAATATTTACTAAGCATTGTTTTAGACATTGGTTTAATCCTGAGTTTTAATTTACACTTTATTAGTATCTGTAACTCATTATTTTTATTCAATTTATTGTTTTTGATTTCGAGCATTTTTGTTTGTGCTTACACTAAGATTAGCTGACCACAGTCATTGTAAATCTTATAATTTGTTTTTTGTCAAAGGCATTGATTATTTTGATACAATAGACTTATTTTGTAATTACAATTTTGTTAAATTCTGGTATTAATGCAAACATTTATAAAAATTATGGATCTGAAGGTTTTTTTATGAAATTAACTAATTTGTAAATACGTAAATTAATCATTTAGATTCATGATCGTTTTTAAAGCTTAACAAAATATTTGGCGAATAACTCTCAAAGAATCTCTTAATGTGCCTGAATTATTTTTTAATTCGATAAAATTTATTGAATCGCGTTTAATGAACTTATGGCCAAAAGTCCATGCGCACCTGTTGCGTTAATTTTTTCTTAGTAAAAACTAATTTATGTAGGCAGAACGAATGTTAATAAAAAAATCTTCTTTCTTCTTACGAAATTGTTAAGGAGCAATAATTTTGTAGATATGCCAAATTCTTTTATTAAAACAATTTATAAAAATTTTACATTATTAAAATATTGCATTTATTTTAGTTTAACTTAATTGGATTATTCGTTAATTACCTTTTTTTAATTAATTAGTTTTTATAATATATCGTAATGTAGGCCTTGTTCAAGTATGTGTTCCAGGCAATCCATTTGTTCACGAATTGGCGCAGATTCATTTGTATTCTCAGGTGTCATTATTGGGCTATTTGTTAATTTATAACAATTTTTAAAATTTTTATTATTACTGATGCTTTTCAAAAGCAAGTTTGCCTTTTAATATTTAAAAAATGTTAAATAAGAATTAAATCTTAATGCTTGATTAAATATTTAGAATGTAATTTGTTTTGTTCAAAATTTGATCATTTTATACTTAATTTAAAAAGTATGTTTTTCCACAGCTCTTATTCAGATACAATTTTCAATAAGATCAATTGTTTAGTGTTTAATCCAAACCTTTTTAGAAACAACATTTATACATGCTTAGAATATCGCAGACAAACATAGGAAATGTGTCCGAACGGGTGGAGCTACACTTATTTAAAAATTCTAAATAAATTTATTTCAATTTTTTCCATACTTCAACAAAATACTTTATATTTCAAAGATACAAATTTAACTTAGGCCGGAGACTTGGTCAGTAAAGTCAGATTACGTAATCTGTATTTATTAAATTGTACTTTGCGCTTTGTTATGGTAAAAACTTATTTGTGTATTTTTGTTAGAAGTGTAAAATTGATTCTTCCTGTATTTTTTTTGCGATTATTTTTAATTGTCATATTTTTAGCCGTCTAAACACTTAATATATAAATAAGATTTTAATTATAAATTAAGCGCTATTAGAATGATTGAAATGAAAATAGGCTGATTTGTTTAACGGGAACATATAAATTAGATGAAAGTTGAATAAACATATAAATTGAATGGAAGTTGAATAAATAACAATTACGAGTAAAAATAAAAGTTAAATTATAATAAATAAACAATATTATAAACATTATCCTTATAAAATAAAAAATAAAATACAAACGAAATAAAAAAAGAAAATTCTAATCTTTGGAATCAATTTGATTTTGTAGTTGGTAGCCGTATTGATTAATGTATTTTTACCAACAACATTTTGTCATGTTTCTAATCTGATTAAATCACCGTGGCATTAATAAATTTATTAAATAAACACAAAACGGCTTATGTTTCATGGCGATTCCATTATTCAAAATATATTTTGAGTTAAATTTAATTGATGAAGAATGATATGATTTAAAAATAATTGCAGTTTTTGTTGATTAAATTAAAAACACAAATAGATATATTAATTATGAATGAAAAATTGAGCACTTGTCATCTCAGCAACCTAAGTGGCTACAACAAAAATAAGATTAAAAATTCATTCATCCAAAAGTTAAATAGCCAATCGTCCCACTCCCATTAAAGAACAGAATGACCGGAGTTTAATTAAGAAAAAACTGGAAAAGCTAAAATGTTAGTTTAAAATTAATAAAAAAATTGAAAATATGTACATAAAATTGGTTGTTTTACTCACCTATTTTTCTACTAGAATTTAAAACTATAATGCCAAATCAAATGATCAAAATAAAAATTTTAAGAAATATAATAAGATTAAAAATGCAAAAACAAAATAATTACCAATTAATTATAATAAACCTTAAAAAAATTTAAAGCGCAAGAAATACTACAAATCGTGGAATCGTCGTAAAAAGGTATATGCTTTTTTTTGAATGAAACCTTCAAAATCACAAATTTTCCCTTTTGATTAAGCGCTTTGTTTTGGTCAAGAAATTTGAGTTGATGCGCCTCAAGGTGTGGTTGTTTGTTTAAAATCAAAATACTAATATACAACAAAATAAAAAATAATTATTAAATTAAAGAAAGTTCTTCTTCACAATAAGAAATTAGCGTATAAAATGGTATTTGAAGGGTATTTGATTAAAAAGCAATTAAAAGAGTAAACAAAAATTAATCCAATTTTGAGCCTGATATAAATCTTTAGTGTTTAGAACGTAATTTATATTTTAGACTTTATAAAATATTATTAAAATTGTCACACTACAAAATGCCTTAAACCCAAATTTCCTGGGAAAAACATCAAAATGTAAGTAGGTCTTGATTATGAATCTGATAACCGGACGACTATGAAGAAGAGTAAAAAGAAGTCTCTGAAAACAACGACATTGACAACTAACAAACAACTGAACAATCCACAAAAAATTGATTACACCAAAACCTAATTTGGAAAAAAGAGCTGTTCAAGTGGAAACCTGTCCCTCCAAACGAATAAAATTAATGAACGAAAAGAGAACTAAATTAACTGGTGAAATCAACATCGGAAAAAACGAAAAAATCATATGGATCTCACTACAAAGAAGCTGGATGTTTGATTAATTGTGGTGCACCGCGGCTGAATGTCTCTCGATAATTCCCCGTGATGGATGCCCTTCCATTATAAGCTGTTCATCGTATTGGGACAAAATGGGTGTTGCCCAAGCGATTCGTCATGCAGCAATGTAGGACCAAATGCATCTTTGATGAGGATGTTGCATCGACTTCAATATTTAAAATTTTGAAAAAATCGAATCTCCAAAAGAGGTTTTTTATTTACATACTATTATAACATACTAATAAAATGAAATTATAATATTTAGGACTATACCCCCTGTCATGCTGATCTTAGAAATAAGTGGACATTTAAAAATAATGATTGTTATTGCTTTTATATAATAGCATGAAAATTTAATGTCTTTAAATGAAAAATTTTAATTCCTTTATAAATGATGAATTAGTAATTTTTCGATATTTAATATAAAGCTAATTTTTTATACGTTAATAAAATTATATTAAAACACTTCAGCGCATGGACCAAGGATCAAAGGGTCAAGCTTTAATCAAAAGTGCCAAAAATTTTGCTATTGATTATTATAATGTAAACTTGAACCAAAACAATCCATAATTGGGAGGTGGGGGATTCTAACACCAAATAGTGTTTTCAAGGACCAACTTTAAATAAATCAATTAAACTTCGCTATTTAAATATAATAATAAAATCAAAAGAATAAAATGAAAATGAAACAAAACTATTGAAAAAATGAAGCGATAAATCATGTTATTGAGTGTGAGGTTCTGACAACTCTATGGCCAAAATGAGAAATTCAGAATTTAATCCTTTTTTTCTTATTTTCAATTTATTTTTCCTTGCGTCTTTTAAATTTAGTGATTTGTTTGAGTCCGGGCTCAGCGGAAAGATTCAAATGTTTATGTTATTAATCAGTTATGATTTTTTCTAAACCGATTAACGTATTAAATTATGTAGTTTCACAATATGGCAATAAAAATATTTGTATAGCTTTTTGTTAAGGTTATTTAATTATTGAGACGAATTAAAAAATATTGAAATTTGCAGCAGTGGTTTCCATATAATTTATTTTTTGTATTAATTTTAAATTAAAAGGAGGTTAAGCTTGGTTCGCTGATCAAAGCATGACTGATCACTGATGTGACAACTTGGAAAAGTAATACTGTACTGAAGATACCAGCTCCAAACTAATGACAGCTATTCATATCAGAAATAAAATATTTAATTTGTGAGAATTTATTTTGTGCATTTTATCTTTGGTTACATTGTAGATAAGAACACTGAAAAAATTTATTGTCGTAATTATTATTTTTTCATAGAGAAGTCGTCGGAATTTGCTTGTCTCCCCTAAAACGTTGAAATGTTTTTTCTGCATGTCCACCCGGTGCGGTTTACACTATGTGTAAGTACTTCACTGGCTAGCTGAAAGATGGCTCTTTAAAAGCTTTAAATAAAAATTGTATTTATGGAATATCCTATTATCAGGAACTTATTTATTTGAACTATTTGATGTTTTATATAAGAATACCAAAAGATTAATTATCGTTTTTTATGAGTTTTTCATTTGAAAGTTAAAATAACATTTTATGTTTGTGTTTTTTTGAAAATTCTAATTTTTATTTTGTTTATAATTAAAAAACAATATTCGAGTATTGCAATAAGAATTTTAAAACTTTATACCTTTGAGATTTTTAAATCCGCTTACACGTCCCTTTAATGCAATTTTTTTCGGGTTTTGCTAAAAAGAATTAATACGAACTTGCCCAATGCCAAGGTATTCGATTTTTTCTTCATCATCGTCGCTTATCTTGGTAATGCGATACGCATTTTTTTGTTATTTAGCACTTGGGCTTTTAAGTATTTAAATTATTTTTAAAATTAAAAAAAAATTACAACCTTAAATTTTTATACTTTAAAATTTATTAATTTCATAACTAACAACTTATTTTTATTTTTTAATATTTACGATGGGCAATGTTCACGTTTTTTTATTTCACAAAATTGAAACATTGTTCATTTCTTTTCGCACAACTACCGAATTTTCTTTTAAAAAATACTCTTACTTTCTGAATTTTTGCATCTTTTTTAAATTTTTCCATTCTATTCAGTGATATTTTAAAGAAAACTGTTTTAATACAATTATATAGATTTGAATTTATTAAGAAATCTATTTTTATTTTTTTCTGACCTTTAATTAAAGTTTAATGCATTTATTTTTTTGGCACGCTTTTGAATTTCTGTGACTGAGGTTTGACATGAAATTTTTGTTAAGCTTTTTTATTATCTTAAGTCTTATTTTATTATTAATTCAAGTTTTATTTATGGTTTTAATAAATATTTAAAGTTATTTAAAAAAGCCTTTTTGCCTAAAATGTTTAACTAGCAGATAATCATAATCTCAAGGAACAGACTCATCTAGGAAGATTACCATATTTGATTAAGAAGAAGAACATTTTTTATAACTTAAATAAAATAAATGCAAAATAAGTTATTATTTTATATAAAGGCTTTTGGTTTTATTTAGTTTAAAAATTGTTTCCTCTTAAAAGGTCAATAACATTTTTGCAAGAGTATAATCTGTATCCGGTGTGCCAGTTTGTTCGCCGCTTGCCCAATGGCTAATAAAAATGACCGACATACGCTTCCCCCTTTAATAAAATTTCTTAAATAATTTTCAAAAATTTAATTAAAACGCGCGCAAAAAACGAATTTTTGAAAAAAATTCATCACATCTTTTTGAATTTTTGTTTTAATTTTCTTAACAAAGATAGCCAATTTTTTGTAAAAATTCCGGCGGCGCTTGTCGGCACCGCCGGACAGACTCCATTCGTAAAATAAAAAAATTTCCGTATTTTAAAAATTTTGGTTGATCATCTTTCAAAGAACCAAATGTTTCAAAAAAATTTTTACCGAACCGCCAATAAAAGCCTAAAGTTGACTAATTTCTGCAGTTTTGGACCATTTTTCTTAACAATTTTAAAATAAAATTTCATTCAAGGGTCGGCGGTGCCAATAGGCGCCGCCGGGGAAATTTTTTTTGAATTTTTATGGGGCTTTAAAAATTTTTTGTTGGTTAAAGGCAGACCAAAAAACCAATAACAAAAAACCCGACCAAATATTTGTTTGGTCTGAGTTGCCGGCCTCTACTAAGTACCTAACTAAATTTATGTATTATATGTTTAGTGTTCGCTTGATTTTGAAACTTATAAAAGAAAAATAACTCCTGATGAATTGTCGACCATTTGTTGGCAAAATGGTTGCTTGAAAATTTCTGTATAATTTTTTTATTTGGACTATTTTATGATTGTGCGAAGATTTTGGTAAGAAATTCAGCTTAGCTTTTAATTTCAGTTAATCGCCATCCAAATGCTTGTACGCCACACCGCAAAAACTGCGTATTTAATATTATATTACTGTTTAAAATTCAATTGACTGTTTATCCGAAATAAATTGTTTATTTAGACCTGGGATTTATTTATTTTTTGATGGGGGATCTTCTTAACGTATTTGTTTCCTAAATTAAGAGATGCATAAAATCTTTTTGCTAAACAACAAAATTTTGTAAAGTTTTTTTATAAGAATTTTTTTTGTTATATATATTATTTTTATCCAATTTCGTCGTTGATCATCTCGCTGCGCCTCTTTAAAACGCAAAAATACTTCAGAAAAAAATTGTGCGTTGTTTCAATGTAGAAATATGATGCAAAGGATTCCTGAGCAGCAACCAGTGATCAGTTTCTTAATTATTTAAAATTTTTGCTTTGATAAGTAAGATTTTAACCAATTTTTATTCTTAAATCGTTCTTTGTGCCGGTCGCTGAAATGCTATTCTGGGGGTTACCATGATACTTTTTAATATTTTACGGCAAAATTAACATTTGTTACTTTATTGTTTATTAATCTATTTTTCTTTTTTAATTTTGTTTTAAAAACTTCTTGACCTTCATAGTTTAGTGAGTATTTAAGTATAAAATGGCTGAATTTTAGTTTGATATTGACCATTATCTATATTTATTTGTTCGCGTTTTACGTAGCTGATGGTGCCATCAACCACCCCCGAATTTTATCTTTCTTTATTGGGTAATTTATTTTTTATTATTGGTGTTTTTGGATATAATCATTTTTTGGAGTAAATATAAAACAAAATTTTTTTGAACAAGTTGATGTTCGCCGCATCCTGGTAATTGTAAAACGTATTGTTTTTTATGCAAAATTGTATAAATTTTACTAATTGGTTGTCAATTTTATAGGGTTTCAAAAAGATTTTCATTTAATAAGTGCTTTAATTGCTTAATAGGTATATTGTAAATGTTTAAGCACTGTCTTGATGTTGCTACATTTTACTAAATTATTTCAGTTGTTATTTTAAAATTCACACTCTTTACTATTTAATTCGATTTTTCCATAAAAAGGGTTTTAAAAAATTGATTCTATGATAAAATTTTATAAATTTTATTTTTTAATAATATTTATAATCAACTATAAAAATTTCACAAATTTAAGTTTTTAACAATAAAATAAGGAATTATAGCATACCGTATTTCCTCTAATAATAGACCCCCCTCAATTAGTAGGCCCCCCCCTAATAATAGACCTCTTAAAAGAAAGGGTTGAACAATAATAGACCCCCCTCAATTAGTAGCCCCCCCTCTAATAATAGACCCCTTTAGAGGTGGGTTGAACAATAATAGACCCCACTCAATTAGTAGCCCCCCCTCTAATAATAGACCCCTTTAGAGGTGGGTTGAACAATAATAGACCCGGGTCTATTATTAAAGGAAATACGGTAAGTTGTGTTTATATATTTATCTTTCCAGCCTATGGGTGTAGTAATTACCAGTTTTTAATAGAGAACTTTGCAAATAAATTTTTTCTCGCCAAATATTCAGCATATTCGGCTTTTCAATTTTCGCTCGCACCTTAAAATTTTTGTGTGACTTTTTTTAATGTTTTTATGACGCCGAATATTGCATTTGAATTCGTATTAATTTGTTTTCTATTAATAATAATTTGGTTCTTATGTTTACTTGCTGACGAAGGTCCAGACGGATCACATTTCCAGTTCTTCAAAATCATTTAGTTTTTTTTTATTTATTATTTATCTGATGTTAGTGTATCAGTTTAAAAAATCCCGGCCTTAAAAGTAAATTAAATTTAAAGATTATCACATTATTAATTTTAATATTTTTACGTTTGGAAAATTTATTTTATTATTATTTTAAGATTGTTTATTTTCAATAAATAAAAATAAAGAAACTTCGTTATGTTTTTGAATATATTTGAATTATCGAGTTTATAATGTTGAAAATTTTTAGATACTTTGAATAAGCCAATTCTCGCTGTCACACTTTTTCCATTTTAAATGAAATATTAAAGTTTACGTTTTGTAATTGGAAAGAAGAAATGATCCATTAATCAGCAATAATTTGGTTATCATTCTGTTCATTTATTTTGGATTTCTATGCTGAAATCGAGAACAATTGTTTTTTAAATTTCTAAGTATTAGTTGTTTATTTTTTAAATCAATTGCGTTGTATTTGTATTTCTTAATATTATTTATTAGTTGAAGTTAATATTTTGCTTTCATAAAGAATTTACTCGCTGTGTGCGGCAGTCGTGGTAAATTATGAAAGCATCCATTATCGGTGTGGATAGAATTGATGTTGATGGTTTTTTGTTGTTGCCAATATTTTCTCTTATGGCATTATTTCTGTATAACACTTATAATGAATTTTATTTCTTTCATTTTCTGAAATACAGGGTATCATTTTGAAAATACAACACATGCATTTGCTAAAAGCCCTTTGAAGGTGCTAAAGTTTTGATTATTCTATGTATTTTTATGTTTCTAACAGACTTTTGTTGTATTTTTTTTCTTAAGTCTTAAATTGGTTTTGTTTTTATTAATAATATAGTTGTCTTAAATTTATTCGTATGGCAATTTGCAAATAATATATTTTATGTTTTAATATTGTTTGGTCATTTTCTCTTCAAAATACAATAATAACAAAATTTCTTTACGACATTTGTATATTTAATTTTCGAGCGGAATTAATTAAATTAGATAAATATTTGCAAATATATATTTTTATTGTCATTATTCAGTTGTCTTTTATTCATATAGCAATTTTAAAATAGTTTATTTTATGTTTTAATATTGTTTGATCATTTTCTTTTCAAAATACAATAATAACAAAATTTCTTTACGACTTTCATTTGCCAATATATAAATATTATATAAATTCGAGCGGAATTAACTAAATTGACTAAATTATTTGCAAATATATATTTTATTGTCATTATTCGCCATTACGCTTAGCCAGTATGCGACAACAGACGTTAAGCAGATTTGTCCAATCGGCGTCTTCCCGACAGCTTTTCAAACAGATCGAACAATACCTAATTCGATTTTTCCATAAAAAGTTTTAAAAATGAATTCTCTGATAAAATTTATAATTTTATTTTTTAATAATATTTATAATCAACTTATAATCAAATCCACCAATTTAAGTTTTTAACGATAAAATAAGGAATTATCACACAAAGGTTTATCTTTCCAGTGCAAAATTAGTAATCTTATGATTTAATCAACTCGTCAACTCGTCATTTTGCTGTTTCGCGCTTTGATTTGCGTCAGCTGTCGGTATACATTTTAATTATTGATCGGCAAAAGGTTCACCGCATCCTGGTAATTGATAAAATGTATTTGTTTTATTTTTATGCAAAATTGTATAAATTTTAATAATTGGTCGTCAATTTATAGGGTTTCAAAAGATCATTTTTCATTTAATAAGTGCTTTAATTGCTTGTAAGCACTGTTTGGGTATTATTAACATTATTGGTCATAATTTTTTTTTATATAAATTTTAAATTCTGGTAACAAATTATAAAAAGTTATTTTTAGCTTTGGTATTTTTTGTAATTCTCAATGAGGAGGTCAAGTCGGATCACATTTTCCAGTTCTTCAAAATCATTTTGTTTTTTTTATTCTTATTTATCTGGTGTTAGTGTCAGTTTATTAATTTCTGACTTTATTCTCTTCTTTTTTCGCGTCATTTTCAATGTCTTTTTTGCTGCAATTAATTATGTATAATTTTTTGTTCTTTATTTTTTTATAAATATATTCATTGATTAACGACCATATAATAATAAATTTATGGGTATAAATTATCATTTATATTGTATTTAAAGATTTGTGACTTTTTAATGATTGGTAATCTGAAATATCATTTAATTAAAATACATTTTTTATATAGAAAAATGCTATAATTTAATTATTCCGGGAATGCAAATTTTGATAAAATAAAATTAATATTTATTAAATCAATGATCAATGGTTGACTTTATTCTATTTTCATACACCCAACAAGTCATTTTGCTCATATATTAAAGCCATTCTTGATCTCCCGTTAACCATTTTAAAACCAGAAGGCGGCCGTGTCAAATATTGAAGAGCTATTGCCGGGGGAAGTTGACGAAAGCGTGCCCTGGCCGGGTGGATTTTTGTGATATTTAGTGAAAAAAAATCGCTTACAATTCGATGAGATTTTCCATGCCCTGAACGAAATTCTTTGCTGCCGCTTTAACAAAGAGTACAAAATAGAAATGCATAAAATGATCAAAAAAAGAACAGAAAACCGTCATACGCAAAAATAGGTGTAAAAATGTTTGTAAAATCGGATTTTATCCCATTTTTAAAATATTAATTTAGCTCCGATGAATATTTTAAAAAAACTTTTGAATGGAATTGAAATGTTTGTGTGTTGATTTTTTATTTTCGGTTAAACAGCATATTAGCAGTTAGTGAAAACATATTTATTTAAATACAAATTTTGTTTTTTATAAATTTATATTATAAATGTATTAATTAAATTATTATTTTGACACAAATAAGTTTTTTTAATCTTTGAGAAATAGCTTTATACGTTTTAAGTATACTTTGTTCCTATTCACTTCAAATGACATGTAAAACTAATAAGAGATTACTTTGTTGCAATTCGTTAAATTCCAAATTTGATCACCCGAACCCATGTGTGCGGCAGCGGCCGCGCGATGGTGTCAATTCCTCCTTTTCCACCACACTCCAAACGGCTGCGCTTTTTTTTGATTATTTTTTTGGTCATACTTGGGATCCCTAATTAAAGTCTTAAATACAACAATGTTTTTTGAAAGGTGCAAAAATTATTTAGCGATTAAACAAAATTATGTCTGTTCTTTGCGAACTGCGAAAAATAAATCTTCATGTTTTTTGATGAACTCTTCAATTGGACTTGACAAATCAATTACTTAATTACTTAAAAAATAAAACAAAAAATTGCTAAGTTAGATTGTGCCTCATTTGATTAATGTAAAAGGTAAAATATTCTAAATAAATGCGACAATTGTAATATATTATCAATTTAAGTCATTAAAGGCAATAATCTTTTAAATTGTAGCTTCAAATATAAATTTTTTAATTGTGACTAAAATAATATCCAAAAAAAATGTTTTATAATTTTATAAAAATACGTAAAATTAATGCAATCAAAAGATGCAAAAATATAATTAAAAACTTATTAACATATATATTCAATAATTGTCTTGCAAAGATATCATATCATTGGAACTAACTATTTTACCACGTATTTTCACCTATCTAGTGGCAATCCCAACATGCTTTCACTCGCATATTGGAAGTTCGCAAAAACTCAGAAAAAAATTTACTCGGACTTTCTAGGTGAATAATGTTTTGCTTTGTCTTATGTAGTGCAAAATTTGGTAAAATCGGGTTTACGCGACCCATAATTCTCATCCTCTCGGGGAATTTTAGGCTGATCAGCCTACGTTTAATGCTTTTGGAAGCTTAAACAATGCTTCTCAAGTCTGCAAAAATTAAAGAATTTTGGTTGAGCTAAAATTTTCTAATACATTTTGAATTGTATTGCCAAATCTTTATCCCTAAAAAAAAGCAATTTTTGCACCAAAATTTCTGCTGGACGCAAATTTGGAGTTTCATAAAAAATTAATGGTTGAAACAATAAACCTCAAATTTTGCCTGAAGCTTCTCCAATCTATGTTCTCACTATCCAAAACTTCAATTACCGCTAATATTAGATTGTAAAAGAAAAATTGAGTCCCAAACAGACCAGGTTCAAAAAATGCAAATTTTGGGTTTTAGCTCATAGCTCAGTTTCATTCTAATGATTGTGGACAAAATATATCCAGAAAAAAGGCAACATTTTATCGATCATAATGGAAATTATTTTGAATCTTGATTGTATTTTGTTGAATTTCTAAAAATAAATTTTTCATAAAAATCGAAGGCCGACAGAACTTAGTGGGCAACCTAAATATAATATTGAATTTTAAAAATTGAATCCAAATAATTTAATTGAATATTTTAATGGTTTGTTGCGACATTCAACATTCATGAACATTTCACTTGTTCATGATGCATTTCCTGGATGCTCATATCCAGATCAGATTCTTCGGTTTCAATTTGAGTGCATTATTGTTTTTTTTTAAATATTTCCTCTGCTAATATTCTCTATTTCAGATCTTTTTTGTTTTTATTAATTTAAATTTTAAACAAAATTTTTTAAGCTTGGTTTCTTAATAATTAAGCTTAATCTTGCTATTTTTTTCTCGATTTGTGGCTTTGCCCACTTAAGTTATGACCATTTTAAAGCATAACGTAAACTCCCTTTTTGTTTAATCGAAATGTATTTGTTTTATTTTATTGCAAAATTAGTAATCTTATGATTTAATCAACACGTCGAATTTCTGTTTTAGGGCCTTGATTTGCGCCAGCTGTCGGTATACATTTTATTATTGGTCGGCAATTATAGGGTTTCAAATTTACATTTTTACATTATTAATAAGTGCTTTAATTGCTTAATAGGTATATTGTAAATGAACAACTTTTTGGTTATTAATTATTAACAATATTGTATAATTTTATTTTGGTTTTAGAAATTTTAAATTCTGATAACAAGCTATAAAAGTAATTATTTTTAGCCTTGCTATTTTTTCAATTCCCAATGATTTTGCCAACTAATATCAATTTTCAAGGATAATACTTATAAATTGGGTGCTTGAAAAATCTCGAAATAGGCGCCTAAATAGGCGAGAAAATGCCAAAAAGGCTCCAAAAATTGAGTTCACAAGCAAAAATAGGCTCGAAAAAATCTGTGTAAAAATAAAATAATCGCTAAAATTTTTTTTGACTTTTTTTCGAAATATCAAAAATGCTTGAAAATTTTTATCTTAAGGGTATATTGTGTGCAAAAGAAAATTGGATTTTATAGGGTGCATTTTTGGGCAAGGAGAAATAATTTTCTATCAAGTATCTTGGCACAAATTAAAATTTTATTCATCGTAAGAATTTTTTAAAAAATTAGAGATCTTAGCAAGAAGTATTCAAAAATTGGATTTTATTGCATTTTTCTTAAGGAATTTGGACAAAATAGCAAAATAGACTCAAAAAATCGTAAAATACCCGAAATAGGCTTAAGCCTATTATAGGCTCGAAAAGTCCAAAAGCGCTTTTAGGCTCGGATAGGCTCGTTAAAACGATAAAATTTCCGACTAAAAACATGTTTTTCGTGCATAATTCGTCAAAACAAAGCTGCAGAAAAAATCGGCTTAAGCCTAAAATCCCCACCCTACTTATAAAGCTAATTTTGCGTTTGAATTAATTGAGCTAATATATTTTGCATTTCTTGTTTTTTCACTATCATATTGTATTTGCATATTTTATTTTTCTTTATTGGGTAATTTATTTTTTATTATTGGTGTTTTTGGATATAATCAGTTTTTGGAATAAATATCAAACTAAATTTTTTAACGAGTTGAATGTTCACCGCATTAGGGATTCACCATCAAAATTTGTAACGTAATTCTTTATACTAATGAGTTGAGGCCCCATTCGGCAAATGAAAATATTATTTTCGATGGAGAAATAGGGCTCATATTTACTTTTAGAGAATATAACTGCTAAAAATAAGAATTATGCGATATTGACTTAAAATTTATCAGTTTTACCGATTCTTTACACAATACTTTATTTTATTATTTAGAAGTAAGACCAAATTAAAGGCCAAGAATTTATTATTGAATTTTGTATGTTTTTTTTTTAATTTGCGGCAATGTCGTTTTAACAGTTTTATTATTTGATAATTTTTCAATTCTTTGATGAACATTCATTAAGCGTTTTGAAATATTTTATTCCACAAACATAGCTCTTTGCACGCTATTGCCGTGCTCTCCAGATCATAAGCCACCATAGCTTCGGGGCAATTCTAAGAATGAGTTTTAAACTGAGGTTTTTTCCTGAGTTTTAATTTAGACTTTTTTTATTACTTAAGTCAGTATTATTTTATTTTATTGCTTTTGATTTTTTTTAGCAATTTATTTACCTTTTTTAATTTTTGGCATTAAATTTTTAGCAATACAAAATACAATATTTTTTTCTTTTTATGTTTGGTTTTCTATTTCTGCTTCAAACTTAGGCACTCGACCCTTTTTTTCAAAAAAATTTTCAAATGGGGGTGCCTGGAGCACTCGACCTTTATTAACATTTATATATATATTTTTTGCTTTTATTTGCTGCAAAATTTAAATTTGAAGTACTTAAAGTCGCCATTCGATTTTTGAATAAGGTTTCAAGCTCATATTTCAATAAAAACTAAATTGCTTTTGGAAATTAGTCTTTTTAAAATTTTAGTCGTGTAACCTTTAATTTTTAAATTTTTTAATTAAATTTTTCTCAAAATATACTTTAACTTATTTAAAATAGTGCTTTTCACTAGGTGCTAAATTCAACGATTATATTATTATGTAATTTTTTAAAAGCTTTTGTATTTTATTTATTAAACACTGTAAAAAAATTACTTTCAAATTTTTTGTCAACAGCCATCTTGACGCACTTAAATAATTTTATAGTTTTCTATTCTTTAAGCTGAATTTCTGATGAATAATAATTATTTTTTTTAACCCTATAAAATTTAACCTGAAAATTTTTTATTTTGTTGTCAAATTATTATCTTTTTTCTTTAAAGTGCTGACATAAACAATTTGTTTAAGCTTCAAATATTGTAGAATCTTTTCATACTGGTGTAAACGGATTGTACTTGGGAACGAAATTGATGATGCTGTATTCGAACACGTAATGGGCAGCCGCCCACTCTTTTATTTCGTATGTGAGGGCTATGCCAAAATGTTTCGTTATAATTAGAAATTAATAATTGTTGACCGTGAAAGTAAATTTATACTACTCATAAAATTTTCTCTAAAAAACATAAGCCTTTTAGAGTTTACGACTGCAATTGTTTGTGTTGATTTTTTTACAAATTTTTATTTGGTCTTTTACTTTGTGATTTTATGCTTAACTGTTTTTGATGTTTTTTAATAAATATTTTTGTTTATTTTGTTTAAATAGATTTTACTTTTATATAAATATTTAATAATTATTTTTTTTTTAACTAAAACAATTTATCTATTTTTATAAGGACAGAAGATAATCACGTTTATTACGCGTCCGTCACATTCTCACTGTGGACGAGATCCAGTCCAAACATCCTAGGCATCAATGTGCCACCGGCGGGCGGATGCTTTCAGTTTCCGGTCGCTGACCATTTCTCATTCTACTAATCAGAAATGTACTGGTATTAGAAGGCAGAATCTGACAAATTAAAAATGTACTGATTTGTCAGAAATGCACTGATTTCAGCTCGGCGTACTGATTTTGTACTGATTTTCAGGTTAATTCGCATTTTTGGACCAATTTTGTTAACAAATTTAGTCGAAAATCCAAAAATTTACCCGGGACCAGTCTATTCTTAAAAAAGTTCAAAAAATTACCATATTTTTAAAATTTTGGTTGCAAATCTCAACAAATTGCGTCAAAAATCCAAAAATTTTCTCGGCGGCGCCTATCGGCACCGCCGACCCCCCCCCCCTACTAAAGCAGATTTCACAAAAAAATTGCTTTTTTGAAAAAACGAAAATCGGCAAGGTTTTCGAAATGTTGCACAATTTCTTAACAAAAAAAACGTTATAAAATAAAACACTTTTCCCGACGCCACCTGTCGGCGCCGTCGGACCCACCAACTCAAAAATCCATGTGAAGCTGCAATTTCCAACCCCGAATTGTTGAGAAAAATTGTTGGAGGAGTGAAAAATGATTTATTATATTTTGAGACATTTTTTAAAATGTACTGATTTTTGACCCCAAAATCTGATATTTTGATTTATTTGATTTTTTTTTTAAATTTAAATATGAGCCCTTTCTTGGCCGGCAAGCCCTCTCCGGGGGTCAGGGATCTCAGATTGCCCTCTTTTAATGACAAATGCAATTATTTTGAAAATTTGCCATTACCTTTGCCATTTCTCCACATTTGCCATTTCTTGGAAGGGGAAAATTTTCATTTTTTGAGGGAAAAATGAAGATTTCCTGAAAATAGACAATTTGAAGTTTTTTGGTTGCAAATATCTAACAAATAAGAGTCAAAAATCAAAACTTTCTTGCGGCGCCTATCGGCACAGCCAACCCCTCCCCTGAAGCAGATTGTCAAAAAAAAATTTCTTTTTGAAATTTGTTAAGAAAAATTGCCATTACATTGCCAGTTTTTGGACCCCTCAATGCCACTATAATGCCATTTTTAGAAGCCGTTTGCCGTTTTTCCTCGAAGGTGATCTGAGATCCCTGCCGGGGCTGGGCGAGCCCTTTCCCGGGCTGGCCAAGCTCTTTCCCGGGACGGGCAAACCCTCTCCGAGGCCGGGCAAGCCTTATCCGGGGCAGGGTTGCAGCGGATTTCGAAAAAAGTCGGATACGAATTTCGGATCGGATTGCCCAAAATTTCTCGGATCGGATTTCTGATTGGGAAAAACASCGGATTTCGGATGTTGAAAAAATTCAAACTTTTGTGATTTTTTAAAAGTTTTCGGTATACCAATTTATTCAATGTAACCRTTAWGTTCTATATKTGTTCCAGTTTYTTAAAATTCAAACATAGTGACTCAACGCTTTCGYATGAATTATCCTTAAAAGAGACWATTATCTATGATAAGCGATAGCTTAACCTTCACAAACTCGTCGAGAATATTCGAAACCACACCCGTAGAGTTTGCCATTCACTGGCTTATGGAAAAAATACCAAATTGAATCGGCGTTACTGCCATCTGTATTAGAAGTAATTTTGCAATACAACAAACAAATGAGATAGAAATAGGTCAAGTCTTCAGTAGCATGTTTTTTTAAAAATATTTATTATTCGTCTCTGGCGTTCTGCAATATGGCATTATATTTTTTAAAGAACTTAAAACCACAAGAATTTATACATTTTTGTTTCATTTTCTTATAAAAATTGTTGAAAAATATCAGACAAAAGTCTATTTATTTATTTTAATTTTAATTTTATTTTATTGAATTTGCATTAATTTGCTTTGTTTTTTTAATATTTTGTTGTTCTATGGGGTATAAACTACTGCGAATTTATGGGTTATCTTTCTCCTTACACTTGTGTGTCTAACACGCTCACCCTTTTGCACACTATTTCGGCGCTACAATTATTCAGTTAGATTAAATCAAATCTCGATCAGTTTTGATCCGAGAATTTGCTCAGTTTTTAACGCTGAATTTTACTATATATGATTTATTTTAAAAAATATAAAATTTCAAAAATTAATTTTTTAAATTTGGTAAAAAATGATACTTCTGTTCTTGATCAGTTTTGATCAAAACGCAACAAAGTTTTTTTTGTTAAGTTTAGTTTTTTATTCGGATTTTATTATATAAAATTATTTAAAATTTCGAAATTTTAATTTTTTAAATAGTTGCTTAAAATTCAAAATAGCGTAACTCAGAAACGGACAAACTTTTTTTAGTTTGACACAGCTCTTCGAACTGAGTCTAAATATCATCTCAATTACCCTAAGGCAAAATTCGAACTTTTCTTTTTTACCCCAGCCAAATATATGCATAAATTGGTTAGACCCCCCCCATATCGTCCCCAACCCGAACCAAACTGGGCAAGTGATATAAAAATTATTTTAAAAAAATTAAAATTTCTAATATTAATTTTTTAAATTTTGGTAAAATATGATCATTCTGTACTTGATCAGTTTTGATCAGAAACGAATAAACTTTTTTTTGTTAGACTCAGCTCATCGAGTTGAGTCTAAATATTTTTTTAATTACCACCTAAGGCAAAATTCGTACTTTTCCTTTTATCACCCCAGCCAAATATATGCATAAATTGGTTAGACCCCAAATATCGATCCCCAACCCGACCAAACTGGGCAAGTGATATATCATTTTGAAGCCCACATCTTGGCGCATCTCCTCCCATAAAATCAGGGCAAAGCTCATCCCAAAAATTTTCACCATGAAACTTGGCGCAAAAAAAAAATAATTTTTTCCAATTTCAACAACCAATTTCGACCCCAAGTCGAACTTTTACATACCGGACCAAAAGACATTTTTTGTAGCTTATTATGTCCCCAACTTATAATTAACCAACCCCAACCCGATCCGAGCAAACGCCATCGTTTTTTTGAATCTCTCCCAAAACAGTCAAAAAAAAGTGCACTTTTTCGACATTTTGTGACACGCAAAAGTCTATCACAAGTTAGACCTCCACCCACAATTTGTATACCATTCGAAAGGAAATTTTGTCTAGTTGTGCTCTTTCTCCAAACCCAAACCACTTCAAGCGTGCTTTAAACCACTTTTGACCCTCCAACTGCAACATGGTAGGCAAAAAGGGGTTCATCTTTTTGGGCGGTTAGACCGTTCGACCCTAGGTCGAAATTGAAAATTCTTTCAACATTGGTTTGTGCTACCCCTGTTACTTTATTTTTGTGCAAATTTTCAGACAAATCGGACAGCACAAAAAAAAGATCAATGATTTTCCCCATCCATTAAAACGCAAATTTCCGTTAAAAGTTTAAAAAGTAACTGATCAAAAATTCTTCAATAAGTGTTTGCCAAGAAGTGCAGCATTTAAATTTCTTAATGTAAAAAAAATTAATCTTAAAATGTATTTTTTGGTAGGAGCCGAGTTAAGGTGCCCATGCGCAGTTTTACTGTTACAAAATTTTTTTCTTTTTATTACAATCGCGTAGCGCTTTCTGGGAGGATTTTAAGTTGGAATGTTTGGGACAAGTTCGCAACCAATCACTATTTGATCCAGACAAAACTGTGGTCTGCAAAACTTGGCAAAAATTTCTGGGTCGGGTGCTTTTTGTCCCGAACTTTTTTTCTTTTATCGGCAGCTCTTAGGTATGTTTTGCATTCTGGTAGATCTTTGCAAGCTACGTCGAATAGTTTACTGTATGTGCTGAACCAGTTGTGGCATTTTGTGCTAGGCGCATTTGAAATTTTGGCGCATTTTGGTTATAACTTTGCGGGGATTCAATTTATTGGCAAACCATATGCACTTTCAAAAACCAACTTTTGAATGATATAAAGATCCCCAGTTAAAAGTCTTCATCTAAGCTTTGGCTGGGGATTTGGCTGTGAGGAGGTCATGTTGAATTTATTTCAAAAATTCTTGTTTTTCTCGCATTTTTTAATTAATAAATATTGAATTTTCACTTTTTATTGAATTTTTTTATTATATTCTAAATATTTGGAACGTTGCAAAATTTATTGTTTTTTCACTTGTACTACAAGAACAATTTATTGATGGATGTTTGAATGGAATTTGTCGTTCTGAATACCCTTTTCACTCTCGCGCTTATCAATTTTTTGCTGACTGGTCGAAATAAATAAATCGCCATTTTAGTGAATTTTTGGAATATGCTTTTAGAAATCACTTTTATCCCCCAAACAGAATTTCAAATTTTCTTTTTCTTTTTTAGCAGTACTTTTCGACCATTTTCTTCAGTAAATTTGTCAAAAAATGACCAGAGAACTTACTCCAAGCAAACCGGATAAATCAACATTTTTGAACCGCTGGGGCTGTAGTTGCTGCAACTTAGGCGTACGTGCAGATTAGCAGTTAAAAACATATTTGTTTAAATTAAAATTTTATTTTTTATAAATTCATATTTTAAAATGTATTAATTAAATAATATTAACACAAATAAATTTTTCTAACCTTTGAGAATTAGCTTTATACGTTTTAAGTATACTTTGTCTTTATTCACTTCAATAACATGTAAAACTAAGATATTACCTTGTTGTAATTAGTGAAATTCGAATTTATAATGTTTATTATTTACTTAAATATTTAGGGTGTAACCAGCTCATTTAGCACTTATATTAAACTGAATGTTTCTGAACGTTGAAAAAAATGTTTCCAATTTTTGGCACAATTATTTTTGTTGTATTCAAATGTATTTTCACCATTTCTTATAATTTATAATACCTTTGTGCAAACTTTTGGCCGGTGTGTAGGGCTGCCAGATTTATTCATCTCTTCCTTTTTTATAACCAATTGTTGCATTTTGGCTTTATTTTTTGACTGTCATTTATTTTCATTGAGCCCTTTACCGGATCGTTTGATATTTTTTATTGTTCACCAATGTTGGATATAATTTTATTGTTTCAGAATTGAATATTTATTTTCAATAAGATAAAACATTAAATTAATTTTAATTTTGGATTAAAGTGGCAAATTGGTGATCGAGTTGTGGGCTGCCGTTGAGAACGAGACCTGGGATATACGATCCAAAGCCGACACTTCTGTATTTGCTATCATCTTCGTCATAAATCTGTAAAAAAAAAGAAGTATAGTATAACAAAAGGGGGAATAGAAAAGCAGGATTGAAAATTTATAATATAATAATTCTTTATGCGTTTCCATGTCTGCTGAAAATTATTTGTAATCATTAGCTGCAATTAAATTTAGCTTTAAATGATAAAAAAACTTTTGTTTTGCAACATCGTATTTTTAAGCTTCAAAAAATGACAGTCTTTTAAATTTTGATTGCATGCAAAACTTACATCGCGCATGCTAAAAAGCATGTTCTGGTCTTCTGTATTGACAAATTTCCCAACTAAGGCGTCCAATTTCTTGTTGATTTTAAATTAATATATGCCATTTTTTTCAATTAAAATTTATGCTTAACTATTTTAATAAAGATAATAATTTATTTCTTTTGCATATCGCATATTAAATATTGGTATAGGATGCAATTTAGCACAAAAACCATGCTTCGACATTTGGGAAATTTAAATATTTATTGTTTCATTTAATTTCAACAAATTAAAAAAATTAAGTTCAGAGCAGCTTCAATTGCTTTAGATTCTTTTATAACATAAAGCGCAAATATTAACTTTTTTTAAATGTTTAAATATTCAACCATATTTTCTGATTATTTGTGGTGATATTTTACTATATTTTGTGTTAACATTTATATTTGTTATTTTGTCGTCATTTTTACTAATTTTTAAATAAAATAAGCTCTGTTTGATTAAAGTTCTAGTTAGCGACTCAAATAATATATATCTTTATTGAATTTTTTACACAAGCCTGGTCGACATTCTCGTACTTATCAAGGAGTAGAACGCTCTGGTGTTCGAATACGCATTAAACTTATTTTCATTGGTACTTTATTCATTTTAAAAATTAATATAAAGTAATAGTTTCTTTTTTTTCTTAATTTTATAAATACTTTGAAAACTGTGGCGGCATTGTTTTACGTAAAGGACGGACTATACGTCAGGCTTTCTCTATTTTTGCTTTCTTTTTGTCCATTAAATAATTATATTTTTCTAAAATTTTCCTTTTGTCTATCATCATATTAATATTTAAATTAAACTTTTTTTTTATTCTTTATTAAACACTACTACACTTATAAAAGATTTCTGCCATTAATTCATATATCGTACGTTTGCAATATAATTTTTGAATTGTAATTTTTCAAATATATTAATTTTAAGTTTATGACATTATTTTTGCGGCAACTTTAATAATCTTTTTAAAGTAAAAAAATTCGTTTAAAAATTCCGTTTTTCTTTATTATGCATAGATTCATTGCCTTTTTATCAATTTTGATTGATTGTTGTTTATAAACTAACAATTAAATTTTATTATTATTTTCATTTTAAGTTTTTTAAAATTTTGTGGGGTTTTTTTAATTTACAAAACAATACACCACAAAATGTTTCAACCTTCTTTTCGGTAATGGTTCTGACGAGCGGACTAGACGGCGTTAATCCACTTATTATTTATCTTTATTCATTTTTTTAATTGTATATTTTTTGAATTGTCATGGCGATTTTATTTAGATATCTATCAAACTTTGTGATTATAATACCGAATTTAAAAATTTTTTTATAATTATTTTCATTAAAGTTTGTTCTGGTGTAATTAATATAATCACAGTTTATACATTTGTCATTACCATACAAATGATCAACGCAAAATTATCGCAATTGTAGAATTTTGTTGATTATTTATATATATATCTATCAGACATTCGTTTAGGTATCATTTTTGGTGCATTGCCAAAACTGTGTTTTCCGTCTGAACTGACCCTTTTTCCTGTATCAAACTTTATATAGCAATTTTCAAGTAATACATCATATGTTTAGTCATTGATTAATACTTTATATGAGGTTTTGGAACGCCGACACAGATTTTAAGCAGCAAATGGTGAGCGGCTTTATGCGATAATGTACAAAAAAGCCGTCTAACGCAGTATCGATGGGGTGATCAATCAATGTACGCGGATCCACTCTTCAAGTATTTTAGTTCTATCCAAGACAAAAACCTTTTAAATTAAATATTGAATGTTTAAAAAATTTCTCATTAAATTATTTTTCTTTTACTAGTTTGACTTTCGTCAACAAATTTTTTAATTACAAAATTGATAAATTTTGTAATTTTAATTGATTGAAATTTTTTTATTTTATAATATTTGGGAAAATTTACTTTCTTTGCCAATCCACGTAAGTTATGGCAAATTTATTTTTTATATTTGGTGTTTTGGATAGAATCCGCTTTTTTCTATCTTTGGCATAAATATTAAACTACATTTTTTTGAACGAGTTAAACGTTCACCGCATCCTTCCTGGAATTCATCATCAAAATCTTGTAACGAAACTACATGAGTTGAGGCCCGAATGATTGAGTAAACATTTTTTAGTTATTAATAAAGTATTTAGTCATATTTTTAATTTGGTCCTAGAAGTCTTAAATTTTTTATAACAAAAGGCTTACAAAAAAATTCATCTTAATAATATGTTATTTGTAAGTACGATTTTTGATTTTAAATTTAAAAATAGGCTACTAGGCAACACGGGCTAAAAACCCGTGTTGCCCGTGAACCCGTGTCGACCTAAAAAACACGGGTTACGGGCTACGGGCCCGTGAAAACCTGTATACGGGCCCGGCCTGTGTCCGATAGGGGGGCCGTCAGCGGTACCGAATTTACGACTTTGCAACCAAAATGTTTGAATGCTGCTATTTTTTAAACCTTTTTAAGGATGAGATCCAGCGGTGCTGTGACTGGCGCCGCCATGTAATTTTTTTTTAATTTTTTGACTCAAGTTGTTTAAAAAATTGGCCCAAAAATTGCGAATTTACTGAAAATCAGTACAAAATTAGTAGCCGAGCTGATCAGTACAATTTTGACAAATCAGTGCATTTTTAATTTGTCAGATTTGGCCTCTTAAATCAGTACATTTCTGATAAGTGCAGGTAGACTTTGATACAGTTTCTATTGACAATTAGACGTTTCCCAATTTCACGTTTCCTTCAAACTTTTCAACAAAAATCTATAAATTTAATATTGAAACTTTCATAATAATAAGATTTTTCATGAACTTTTTTTTTAATAGTTTAATTTTCAAACATTTTTATTTTCTTAAATACAAAATTATTTTATTTTAATTTCGATTGAAATTTTTTTATATTTTATGGAAAATTTACGATCACGTTGACAAAATCATTTTTTATTTTAATTTAACTTGTCGAAACAATTATAAGCTTAATAGAATTTGCAACTTAGGTTGTTGTAGAGCATAGCTGAGCAGACGCAAAAAAAATGGATGATTATATATATAATCAACAATTCTTCTGACCATAAGAGCTGATTGATCCTAAAAATATTCGGCTCGTGTGACGAGCACAAAAAGGAAGAGATGAGGGCTGAGAAAGCGGGGCGGCAAAGGTCAGCCAGTACGCAGTGCAATTGACGGATAGATCAATTAATTGATATTTATTTGCATTTTTGTCAAAATTAAATAATAGATAATTTGAAAAATAATGGGCCCAAAATTTAACTTTTATAAGCGTAATCACTTAATTAAACCCGATTTTATTTTTAAAAAAGTAGTAAATATAAAACCGGGCACAAATTGAAAATATTGCACCGAAAATCGGTTCTTTCCAAAACAAAATAAGCGTCATTTTAATATGTACAATTGTTGTTGAAACAATGTTTTATCTCATGGCTCGTATCGGAGATATTTAGTAGCAAAAAAGCTTTAATTCTTTTCTATCAATAAAGTCTATTAAGTTAAAATCATTTTAAAATGTTGATAACTACAGTAAAAATTTTTTTCTATATTTAATTGAAAATTTTTACTTAAAGTTTTTATAACACTTGCTGATTTTTTATTAATAAAAAAATATGAATTTAACTTTAATTTTTCCAGCCAAATTTATTTATTATCCCGGTATCGGACAACGTCCCCTCAATTTGTATCAGAGGAAATGGAGCAATTTTCGACAAAAACGGACGCTGATGGCAGAAAATTTATTAAATAAATAATAAAAAATAAATTCATAAATTTACATAAATCAAAATATTAAAAAAACAACTCATAACGCAATTATATATTAAATAAAAAACCATTAATTAAAAATAATACCCCATGATTATAATATCAAAAAATTGATTTTTTGATTCCAATGATCAAAAAAACATTTTAATTTTCTGTTTTCAAATCGGAGCTCTTTTAGTTTTCGATTTGTTAAGTTATAAGTTTGCTATGAAATATTTGTTTTTTGCCAGCTTTGGGTGTTTATCAGTAGTCGCCATCTCAGAAACCGAAGTTACCATTTAATTTCTTTTTTTATGCGTTAATTTGCCAAAAATAAAATTTTACTCTTTGCATGCATTAAAATTTGAGACTAAACTAATTTGCTTCATTTATCCTTTTTGGAAATTGCGTCAAATTTGTGATTTTCGTGTTTGAAAACAAACGATGTAAGAATTAAAATTTGTGGAACAACTGAAGATAATTCGGTATCATTATGTCGAGAAATAGTAAATGGGAAAAATATATGAAGCACTGAAAAGCGTTGAAAATAATGCAATTAATTTTATGTCACATTTCAATAAAATGCGGTTTTTCATCAAGTTACATTATTTTATTTTTTTACATCAAAGAGAAGTAATTGTGTTGCTTGCATTGTGGATTTAAGATGTTCGTCCGGCGGGGCCAATAGGCGCCGGTGGGAAAATTTTTTGAACATTAACGCTTCAAGGGAAATATGAAAAAACCATCGAATTTTAAAAAAATTAAGTTTTTTTTGCATTATGTCGAGAAATAGCGAATGGGAAAAATATAATGAAGCACTGAAAAGCGTTGAAAATAATGCAATTAATTTTATGGCACATTTCAATAAAACGCAGTGCGCAACGAAATTAGCAATTAGCGTCTGTACGGAGCCGTCGGACCCACCTACAACAAAATCCAAGGCCAGATACGGCTCCGGTTTCGTGTAAACCCCCAAATTTTGCCCTAAAATTAATTTTGGAGAAAATGTTTGAGTGTACTTGGATTTCGAAAAATTGGCCCGTTATGTACTTGGAAATCAACATTTTGTACTTGGGATTTGTCTTTGCCAGATCGAACCCTGCAAATTTTGAAATCAATTTTTTCCGATCCGCTTAATGGTTTCTCCCTCCCCCCTCCCTTTGCTCTCATTATTTTGCTTTCTCTTCACCCTCTTTCTCAGCCCACACGTTTCATCATTAAGCTTTCTTTTGTTTCGCTTTCTCTGCTCTCATCTCGCATCTCTTCCCACTCTTTTTGGTCCTCGTAATTTTTTTCTGTTCTCTCATCCTCTGTCAACAGCTTTTTTCCCCTTCTCTGATCTTATCTTTTACATTATCTTCCCCCCCCCCCTCCCCCTGCTGCTCATAATTTCTCTCTGCCCACCGTTTTATTTTGCTCTCTTCTCCATATTTCTCTGCTCTCACCATGAATCTTTCTCATCAATCTATTGCACTGAGCACTGACCTTTCTCCGCACAACCACCCCCATTCATTTTCACATCCAATAGTCCATTCCTAAATGAACCAAAAAATACAATGTGTGCTTGTCTCACAACGCGAGTATTTTTCGGGTGTTAGTTTAATTCACATCAAAACAGTACGATTTTTCTATTTTTAAGTCTAAAAATTGTCTAAAATTTGTTATTTGATGTACTGATTATGAATTGTCAATAGCGGTTTTGAAACGGTTGAACTATAATAATGTTAGTGCAAAAAGCTAATTTTTTGAAATTTAATTGTAAATCACAACACAAAGGCGGCCAGAATTTGCCATAATTTTGACATATTTTTATGATGCCAGTTTGCCGATTACGCTGCGCGTAATCCGTAATTACGAGTACCCGGCTCAATTCACAGCCACGAGTTCAGCCAACCGGTAAAATATCGATTCATTCCCCACCGATTCGTACCCTATCGTTTCTTTCCCCGTCTTCGATTCGTCCCCTTTGTAACGATTCGTTCCCTTTGTTCCCTTTTAACGATTCGTTCACTTTAATAATGATAAAAAAATCTAAAAAACATGAGTAGAACACAGACAAAATCATTCAAAATCAATTCATTCGCTCTTCCGATGATCCTTACATCCATTTTGAAGCTTTTAACTAGAGACCTGACTTGAGCTTCGAGCGAGACTCGAGACGAGATTCTCGAAAAAATCTCGTATCTCGAAAAATCTCGAAAACTCAGTTTTAGTCGAGACGAGATGTCGAGACGAGATTTTTCGAGAATCTCGGATCTCGAAAATCTCGACCCGGAACAGTCGAGATTCGAGATATTGATGAAAATGTAATTTTTTTTTTCAAAATTCTCAGAAACTCCACCAAATTTTGTAGGGGTAAGAAGGGAGCACTAGAAGCATGTCTGCAAAATTTTGTCACGAAATATAAGTGTTAGCCTGTGTTCCAAGGTTTTGAAAATCAAAAGAAAATTCAATGGTGAGGGTCTTAGTGTCTGACCATATGCTGTCTGGCGCGCTGGGCTTGACCCTATTAGTGGGGTATGAAAGAGCCGGCGAGAAAATTGTTAGGATTTTTAAGAAATTTTTCAAAAATAGTTTTTGAGAATTTTTATTCACTTATGGAAGTGAGAGGAGGTTCGGCGGGGCCGATAGGCGCCGCCGAGAACATTTTGAATTTTTAACTCAATTTGTTAAGAGATTTGCAGCCAAAATGGAGTATGTCCGGCGGTGCCGACAGGCGCCGCCGGGGGAATTTTTTACAAAAATTGGCAATCTTTGTTAAGAAATGCACTATTTTCATGAAAAATTTTTGGAGTCGAGATCGAGAATCTCGAGCTTCTTTCGAGCGAGACTCGAGACGAGATTCTCGAAAAAATCTCGGATCTTGAAAAATCTCGAAAATTCAGTTTTATTCGAGACGAGATGTCGAGACGAGATTTCACGAGAATCTCGTCGCTCGATATCGAGACTTTTTTTCGTAAAATTTTTAATTACTTCAAAAATGTCATAATTTGCTAAGATAACGTCAATTTTAGACCAAATCTAATGATTTTTATCTTGATTTTGACTAAAAATATCGGTTTAAAAGTAAAAATTGTGTGCCCAGGCACGTATTTAGGATTTTGCTTTGGGGAGGGGTACCGGAAAAGTCAATTTTTAGGCATGTATTTTAGGGTTTTATTGCATTTTTCCTAAGCAAGTTTTTCCGAAAATTTTTGTTTTTAGGGATGTATTTTTCCCTTTTTATTGCGTTTTTTGATTAAGAAATTTCCTAAGATCAATTTTTTTGTGAATTCTGCTTTACTTCTGGGGGGGGATGTCGGCGGTGCCGATAGGCGCCGCCGAGAAAAATTTGAATCTTTTTACTCAATTTGTTAAGAGATTTTAACCAAAAATTTTATAAATGTGGTAATTTTTGTAAACTTTTTTAGGTGTAGGAAGGAGGGATTGCAAAAAAAAATAACCATATTAGGTTTTGTTTTTTGACTATAAATCTGTAAAAAAGTGTAATTAAGTATTTAATTAAAAGAATAATGCGTGGTTCCACTCGGGGATTGAACCTCTGCTAAGGAAAATAAGAAACAAGAATTTAACCACTAAGCCACAAGAGATTTAAGGGAAACGTTGTGCAAAAGATATTAATTATGCATTTTTTAAATATTTAAGCTCAGAATTTGTAATGAATTATCACCAAAAAAGCCATCTTTACCAGTGTAAAAAAGTCTCAAAAATCGAGACTAAATACGCGAGACTCGAGCCCGAGCCCGAGACCCAAAAAACTCGAGACTTTTCTCGAGTCGATACTCGWTATCGAGACTCTCGTGCAGCACTAGTATATAGAATTGTTTATCATTTTTTGTTGTTGATAATTTTATTATAAATTTTATAATAATTCTTCTTGTAATTTTTTTAATCAGTTAATAATTTTTGATAAAATATTCTCCTTTAAGATATACCGTATCACCTCATTTAATTACCCACCTTCTAATAAATACTCACTCTCTAAATGTATTAAAATTCAAATTTAAACACTCTGACCGTTGCTGGTGGTGTTGGTGGTGAGGCCACCGACGAAGACGACGATTGTTGTTGTTGTTGAACAGCGCGTTGACACTTTGGCTTGACCTGCTGCTCTAATCTTTGTGCTGCGGTTTCGGCAGCCTCCCTTCTTCTCTTTTGTCGATTTTGGACCGGCGATGGTGTTATTCAACAAGAGACTGAAAAAAAAAAAATTGCAAATTTTATTGATTTTTTGATGACAATTAAGAAAATTGGCCAAAAAAAATGTTTTTTTTTTTGAATTTATGGCTTAAATTACCCCTGTTGTTGTAAATGTCGTCACATTGATCGCGTCGTCAACGGCTTGCTGCTGCTGCTGTTGGTCATCGCCTCTTTCAGATGATGATGGTTGTTGTTGCTGTTGGCGATGAACTTGGTCCATCACCTAAAAAAATGTTCAAAATTTCACTTGGTGTACTGTATAAAATTAATTTTCAAAAATTATTTCGAAAAATTGTTTGAATTCGGGTTAACAGGTACAATTCACCGTCTCGTCCAGTTGCTGCTGCTGTTGTTGGACACCGCCTCCGTCAACGGCTTGTTTTTGCTGTTGTTGTACTGTGAAGCCTTTGGCTTTTGTCGATGTTATGCCAAGATTCTGTCGTTGCTGATCCTACAAAAAAAAGTTTGAAATTAAAAATTTAATTATTAAATAATTTTACAAAATTAAATTTGACATAATTTGTTAACATTTTTCCCACCTTTTTCTTTCGTGCCTTGTCAGCCAATGCCGTTGATTGTTGTTGTTGTTGATCATCCGGTTTTTGGCCACTGTTGGGTTGTTGCTGTTGAGGAGGCATACGACGGGCAACCATCGCGTAGAGAACTTTGCGCTGAAAAAAAAGTTTGTTTCATTTTGTTAAAATTAAAAATTTATTTTAATTTAATAAAATTAAAAGTTTTACCGGGGCGTTGACCAAATTGCGGAATTTGTCGTCGAATTTGGGTAAGGATGAGTCGGCAATTTTCTTCATCTTTAATACAAAAATTTATTTATTTATTTGGGTAAGGGGGAATGGGGGGAGGGGGTTCATAAGAAATATTGTTAGTGAGTGAACAATCCGTTCACTCACAAAAATGACCTCTGCATACCCTTGAAATAGGTACCAAAATAGGTAAATAAAAAATTTTTACCAAAAATTTTTAAACACCTTACAAAAAAATGCGATTATAAATAAAAGCATATTTTGGGGTTTGAGCATATTACGAGCATATTTTGGCATTTTTGACCTAAAATTCATCGATTTCTGACTGCTTTTAAAAAATATTTCATATTTAACGATAGCCTTTTAGTCATTCTTGAAAAAAAATCCATAAAAAATAAACTCTTATAAAAAATAAGGAAAAAAATGGCGGCGCTGAAAAGGTCCGCGCCTAAATGGCGCTGGAGCCGAGATGGCCAGGGTGTCGATGAGTTGACCGTAAAACTACCGGAATTACCATTTTTCGGTGTATTTTGGCCTTTTTTTGGCATTTTCAGCAGAATTATATTAAAAAAAATTCAAAAACCTGAAAATAGGTAACAAAAAGGTCGAAATAGGTAGAAAAATAGGTACCTAGGTAATAGCTAGAAAAAAGCCGAAATAGGTAAAAATAGTTATTATAAAGTCCGTCTAGGAGCCTCAGACTGAGCTAAAAATGTGTTTTTCGTGCTTAACTCAGCGTGCCAAGCTCGCAGAAAAAATAGGTATTTACCTAAAAGTAGCATCCCTATTTATAACAATTGCATTTCGATTATATTATGAACCATTATAAAAAATTTATAAACATAATTTATGAACTAGTTAAATTTACAATTTAATTCATTTAAATTGAGTTTTTCTTTTTTTAAGCACCCATATTGTCGGACCTATCCTGAACAAAGGCGCATTAGATTCAGCGCATCACGTAATATTTTCATTTATACAAAATTTATCTTAAAAATACGATTTTTTAAATTTATTTTTTATTTTTTTTAATTTAAGCTATTGAATTAAGTAACTGAAGAAGGTTGATTTTTACATTTTGAAATTTATAATTAATTTATTTTGTTAAATAATAAATTCAATATTTTTTATCAATGTCAATAATATTATAAAGCATATGCATTATTATTTTGTTGGATTCATTTTTCTCTTTTTTTAATGTCATGCGAAAAAAAAGCTTTTTTAAAACATTCTGAATATTTTTAAATTAGTTTATTCGGCATGATTCTGTAAATTTTGGGCCAGAGCCATCCGGTGATGCACCTGTGCAAACAATTATTCGCTAGGTATGGGTATGGCTATATTTGCTGCTTAAATAACATTTTTATAACAATTTTTTAATTTAGGTTAATAGAAATATTTTAGTTGATATATTTTTATGAGTTTTCACTTAAATTATGTGAAATTTATATTTTTTAACTTTACTAAGTCAATATAGATTTTATAATTTTTTATTACCAGGCACTAGAGCCCGGTCGAGACGAGAATCTCGTCTCGAGATCTCGAACAATTTCGACTCGAGATCTCGCTTTTCGATCCGAAGTCGGCGGTGTCCTGCATAAAACAAGAGGTGGCGTTAAAAAATAATTTACAAAATCGGGGTTTGAACAACCAACCAAATTCTTACAAACCCCACAACTTGCCATTACACCACAACCTCCGTTTTATTAATGATTTTAAATCCAATACAAACCGAAAAACTGCCATAAAAATCCCATCATTGGAGGCTGTATTTTTTTGTTTTACCGAAGGAAAACCGGTACCCTCGGTTTCGGAATAACTCTATTAAATGCCCATTTAAAATGATCTATTCTTTTTTGTATTATTTTAAATTTTCATTGAATAATAATAAATCATTATTTTTTAAGTTGCTCACAAATTATTAGTTTTTATTTAACTTGGTATTTCCACAAGCCAGGAATGCCTTTTGTAGAATATTTTTTTTAATTTATACGAAAGGTTCTTATTATTCAGCAAGCGGACGATGCACCAAGAATAAAAAAAGTTTTTATCTGGGTAATTAAACCCCGCACGCAAGTTTTTATTTTAAATTTTTTAAACATTTTTCATAAACAGCTAAACAAGCTTCTGTCTACGTATTTTTTTAAATTTATTCGGAATGGCTATTTTAATTATGGAAGTGCATTAAAAAAGTATTAAAGTTTTTTGGGTTTTTAATTCATTATGCATTTTTAGAATAATGATAAACGTAGAATGGGTAATTATTTTTCCTTATTTGGCGATATGTTTATCTATCACGAAATTTTTCTTCATTTACACAATTTCCATACTTCAGCTGCCGAAAATTTTTTGAGAAAAAAGGGGCTCTTTTGTTTTTGCAAAATTTGTAGTTTTTGAACCAATTTTCTTAACAATTTCCATCAAAAAACACAAAAATTTGAAGTGGGGAATTATTAGAGGGTGGGTACTTTAGAGAGTGGGTAATTATTTTGCAACCTCCTCGTAGACTTGGTAATTATTAGAGAGTGAGTATTTATTAGAAGGTGGGTAATTAAATGAGGTGATACGGTATATCTTAAAGGAGAATATTTTATCAAAAATTATTAACTGATTAAAAAAATTACAAGAAGAATTATTATAAAATTTATAATAAAATTATCAACAACAAAAAATGATAAACAATTCTATATACTAGTGCTGCACGAGAGTCTCGATAWCGAGTATCGACTCGAGAAAAGTCTCGAGTTTTTTGGGTCTCGGGCTCGGGCTCGAGTCTCGCGTATTTAGTCTCGATTTTTGAGACTTTTTTACACTGGTAAAGATGGCTTTTTTGGTGATAATTCATTACAAATTCTGAGCTTAAATATTTAAAAAATGCATAATTAATATCTTTTGCACAACGTTTCCCTTAAATCTCTTGTGGCTTAGTGGTTAAATTCTTGTTTCTTATTTTCCTTAGCAGAGGTTCAATCCCCGAGTGGAACCACGCATTATTCTTTTAATTAAATACTTAATTACACTTTTTTACAGATTTATAGTCAAAAAACAAAACCTAATATGGTTATTTTTTTTTGCAATCCCTCCTTCCTACACCTAAAAAAGTTTACAAAAATTACCACATTTATAAAATTTTTGGTTAAAATCTCTTAACAAATTGAGTAAAAAGATTCAAATTTTTCTCGGCGGCGCCTATCGGCACCGCCGACATCCCCCCCCAGAAGTAAAGCAGAATTCACAAAAAAATTGATCTTAGGAAATTTCTTAATCAAAAAACGCAATAAAAAGGGAAAAATACATCCCTAAAAACAAAAATTTTCGGAAAAACTTGCTTAGGAAAAATGCAATAAAACCCTAAAATACATGCCTAAAAATGACTTTTCCGGTACCCCTCCCCAAAGCAAAATCCTAAATACGTGCCTGGGCACACCATCTTTACTTTTAAACCGATTATTTTTAGTCAAAATCAAGATAAAAATCATTAGATTTGGTCTAAAATTGACGTTATCTTAGCAAATTATGACATTTTTGAAGTAATTAAAAATTTTACGAAAAAAAGTCTCGATATCGAGTATCGACTCGAGAAAAGTTTCGGGTTTTTTGGGTCTCGGGCTCGAGTCTCGAGGTAAAGCATCGGGCTCGGGCTCGAGTCTCGAGGTAAAGTATCGGGCTCGGGCTCGAGTCTCGAGTATCGAGAAATTTTGGGTCTCGTGCAGCACTACTATATACGTACCAAATATATTGAGACAAGCAAACGCTATAAATAAAATTATAAGCAAATAATCTATTTTTAATGTTAAACTAAACTAAAAATTTAACGATATTATGATTTCCTACTCATTATATTTAAAAACTTAGAGAAGAATCTCTTTCTTGAGTCCTACGATCAGACAAATTAAATGACTTCAGCGTATGGACAAATAGAGCGAACGACCTCTTGGAATGTATAATATATTTGTTCTGAAAAAAAATTACAATATGACTTTATTTGAAGTGAGAACAATAATCTAAATAATTCTAATTTATAAAGAAATGTCAAAAAAGAATCGCTTCGAAAAGATGAACAAAAAAGAACGATTTTAAATTAAGATATAAAATTTTCCACATTTATTTTATTTTCAATACAATGAAAAGATAATTATTATAGCTTGTTTAATTTAAATATGGTCAATTTTTGCATTCATCAAAGAAACCGACAACTTTCTTAATCGTAATAAGGGTGTTAAATACCAACCGCTGACTTATCACTGGCACGAACCTTCGAAGACAAACTATTTATTAATTTGCCCAATTAATATAAAGGTTAAAAAATTAATTAAAAAAAACCTTTGACATCTAATTTTTAAACGTAAATATTTTATTAAATTATGAATTGATTATTCTTATACAAATTTTGTGAAGAAAGGCAATTTTTAGCTGCTGCACGTAAAACAATTAAAAATAGTTTTATATATTATTTAGTGACGATAAAATACAATTAATTTCTATTTCAAAGATAAAACAAAAAAACAAGATAAAAATGAATAATTTTTTTTTGTAATTATGGCACGGAAAAAACGACTTTTCAATCACTTAATTTAAATTTACAAAACCGGTTAATTTTATTTGATTATTAAGCAGCAGAGATTCTCGTGGAAACATAGTGACATTTCGACAGAATAATTAAATATTCAAGTAAGTACATTTAATTTTTCACGAACATAACTTTAAGATAAAGAACGACACCCAGTGAATTAATTCGGGAAAAACACTTATTTTAATTAAAATACTGCGTGACCTCACGTGAAAGACTGATAAAGCGATTATAAGGAAGCAAAAAAATTGAGACTCTTTTGATATTCACTTTAATATTAAATTTATGATTAATGTTCCATCTAACGCCGGAATGTAATTTTGTCTAAATTTGAAGAGGGAAAAAAGATTATCTCATGATAATATTACCAATTGTGAATTTATATGTCCAGGTGTGCAGAGAAATAAAGGATGACTTTTAACAACAAACCAATGTAGTAATATAAAATATGAATTAAAATAAGATGATTTTTCTTCACGACCACACATATGCTACGATTCCGTCTGCAGGTGGTAGCACTGCGAAACGTCGACGAAGGCGAAACGACGACGACAACGACGACGACCACAACTATGCCCGTCCCTCACCCAACCCTACTCAAACTTATATTCGTGCACTCGACTCAGACACCCAATTTAATCGGAAATTTAAACTTCAAAGCGTAAAAACATCCTTTATGATCGAAAATTTGCCCTCAAACCCGGAAGCGATGTTACGCTCCCTTTTTGTTCACTGTGTACTGTCTGCCTTGCGAGAGGCAGAACACAATGGAATCACACCGGACCAGCTAGGGGCCGTGATTTCATCCGAGCTGCTCGATCCTAACATATGGATTCCAATTCGACGCCTCACACAGAATACAGCAGACTCTATTCTGAATCGTTTCCTTGAGGTTGCCCAGTCAAAGTCGCGGGAAGGGTCTATTTGGGGGGCGCCGTTTACGGTCGCGATCACCACTCTGGATGTGGTCCATCTGCCCAGACAACGTGAAATTCGTGGTCGAGGGAAAACGCTAAAATCTGTACGCCATGTAGTGAAGGAAAGTGCACTTCTCCGCGTGTGCAACGACTACAATTCCTATTGCCTTTTTTATGCACTTGAACTCAGCCGGATCTATCACACGGGTGAAATGCGACAACAGAATTTCAGCTATTACATCAATCACCTACATGAAAGACAACGACAGGACGTTGTGCATTTGATGGAGGGAGCAGAAATCCCCATGGATCTGCCTGAATATGATGCGATCGTGTTTGTCCCGCAAATTGTCGATTTTTGGAATGAAATATATGCAATCTCCGGGCAAAAGTTCAAAGTGTTCATATTCGGCTCCGTTGGACAATACAAACCGAAATTTCAATATGGGCCGGACAATTTCAATGTAGCACTGTCGCTTTACCACGCCGATGGACATTTTGACGGCATTCGTTGCGGAGTTGGCAGGGCGATATTCGGTCGCGACTATTATTGTTTTTCGTGTGAGTGCCCATACAATAATTCAAAAGAACATACTGCACGATGCACTGCACGCTGTATAAATTGTTGCCGCGTGGGTGTGGGACACCCCTGCAAACCTGACAACAACAACAACAACTATTCTCGAAAATGTGATCTATGTGGAAAAACTTTTGTGAATGTTAACTGCTTCCATCATCATCTGGTCGGCAACGTTTGTCACCAGTACAAAAAATGTGAAAAATGTGGAGTTATATGGAAAGTTAAAAACAACACACAGAGAGGGCGACAAGGACATGTTTGTGGAGAGAAGTTTTGCCATACCTGTAAATCTTATCACGACACCAAGCGCGGCTGCTTTATTCAAAAGCTGAAGCCCCGACAGCCCAAAAAATACAGATTGATCGCTTTCGATTGCGAGACGACGCCGAACACCCGCGTGGCCGGAGCACCGGATCGCCGTTTGCATTCTGCAAACTTCATTTCTGCACACGTTGTATGCACTAGGTGCATTAGAGACAATATCTGGCGCGATACTTTGCGCGATCATCCTCCTTGTCAAGTTTGCGGACAATTTCGAACGGTGACATTCTCTCAGTGCCCATATGAACGGACAGAGACAGATGCGCAGCACGTCGCGCAGGACCCTATTGAAGATTTTGTCCGCTGGCTCCTCACCGGGTTCGACCGGCGACATCCGACAGTGCTGTTTGCTCATTTTGGTGGTCGTTTTGACAACATTATGCTCTTCCGTCAATTCTTCCTTAGAGGCATATGCCCGCAAATGATTCGCCGAGGAAACAAACTATACGAAATGAAAATTTCAAAAGGCCAACAAAACCCGGAAATAATCATTCGCGACAGCTCGAATCTGATGCCCGTGGCGCTCGGCTTGCTACCCGGGGCATTCGGGCTCAACGTGAGGGACAAGGAATTTTTCCCGCATCTGGCAAATGTGGAGACAAACTACGGACGTGTGCTGCCACAACTTCCGCCGAAATCGGACTACCTATACGGTGGAATGATTCCTGACCGTCAGCGCCGGTTTGACGAATGGTATGAGGCGCACCAAAACGAGGAATTTGATTTATGTGAACAACTCGCGGCATATTGCACAAACGACACGCGGATACTCATCGAGGCACTGATTGCCTTCCGCACCGAATTCCTTAGGTCAGCGACCCATTGGAACGACACACTATAAACGAAGAAGAAGAAGAAGAAGAAGAGGAGGAGGGTGAGGATGTGGTAAATGGAGCAGCGTTTGAGGTTGCGGATGGTGGCATTGACATTGCGTGGGAGCCGATGACGATCGCCAGTGCTTCAATGAAGCACTTCCGCCTTAACCACCCGAAGAGCGATCAGCTAGCCATCGTGCCTGAGCGTGGCTATGACACGGCAAACACGCAAAGCTTACTGGCGCTCAAATTCCTCAACTGGTACGCGGCGGAGCACGGGGTCCGCATACAAACGGCGCACTCTCCCGGAGGAGAGAAGAAAATTGGACCGTCCTACACTGTTGACGGCTACATAGCCGACACGGACACCGTAATTGAAGTGAACGGCTGTCACTGGCACGCGCACGACCATCCACGACACCGTTTCCTTCCGCAAACTGTCATGGCAAGCGGAAAGACGGCAGCCAAAATTCGAGAAGCCGATGCACGCCGACTGGCGTTTATCCGTACTCAGGTCCGCGAGGTCCTTGTTTTCTGGGAGTGCGAGATAGGAGATGCGAAACGACAAGATCAAGGAATGCAGCAATCGTTCGCTGCGTATCGGGACAAAGGGCCCATAAGCTTGAAGGACGCCTACCATGGCGGACGGGTTGGACCACAACGCCTACACTATCAAGTGTCATGCGGATGGACAATGAAATACTACGACGTACGGTCGCTGTACCCCTTTACAAATGCGGTAACCGCCTACCCCACCGGTCACCCGGTGCGCGTGAATGTCATTAACGACGCAGACTCTGCTGTGGATTGGCGTCATCCTGACGACATTCCGGTGCGCGGTATTCTCAAGGTGTTTGTGGTGCCGCCTCTGCGCATCGATGTACCAGTGCTACCAGTTAAGTTTGATCAGCGTCTTCTTTTTCCTTTGTGCGGCCGGTGTGCAATCCAATACCCAGAGGGAGGAGTTCGAGTAGACTATCGCTGCTCGCACACATCGGATGAAGAGCGGGGGTGGGTGTCAACAGTGACGTCAATTGAACTGGCCGAGGCGCTGCGTAACGGTTACCGTTGCACAGCGTATTACCGCTCCATCGAATGGGAGGAAGTGCAGTGGGATGATCGGGTATTTCGGGGCTATGTCGCCGAGTTCATGGCGATGAAAACGCACGCGAGCGGTTTTCCTGACGATGTGCAGACGGAGGAGGAACAACAACAATTTATGGATGAGTGCGAGGAAATGTTCGGCATACACATCGATCCGGACAAGATGGAGCACAACAAAGCAAAGAGGACCATCGCTAAGCTGTGCAACAATTCACTTTGGGGGCGCTTTTCTCTGCGCAACGGTCTGTCCAAGACCATCGTCACCGACTCTCCTGCGGAACTCCGCGCGCTGCTGGACAATCCGGCCATTGAGGTGAGCGCCATTGATCAACTTAACGATGAATGCGTGCTGATCACCTATGCATCCATCAACGAATGGATAGAGGAGCATGAATGTTCCAACATTATGCTGTCTCTCTGGACAACATCAGCAGCGCGCCTTCACCTTCTGCGCCTTATGCAGGCGGTGGTGCGCGCTCCAAACGCCGTGCTCATCTACACGGATACGGACAGCGTGTGCTTTGCGTACCGTGAAGCCGATGGGTGCCCGCTGGCGACCTGCCCCCATCTTGGCGATCTGTCCGACGAATGGCCAGAACATGAGCTGCTTGAATTTGTCTCGGGCGGATGCAAGCAGTACGCACTGCGAATGCGTCATTGTCAAACTGGGGAGGAAAAAACGGTCTTGAAAATCCGTGGCATCACACTTTGCGCAGCAAAAGGTATAGGCCCATAGTAACCAAGGGTATTGTTGGAAGGGATGTAATTGTACACGATTTTGGTTATACACCATAAACATTTATTTTAACAGATTAGTCAATGGAAGATGTAAAATATTCGTTAAGGAGTATGCTTTTTATGGGGTAAATATAAGAATTTGACAAACAAAGTGAGCATTTAAAAAATTAGTTGTTCGGAGTGAACAAATAGGTGGTACGGTCGTCACCACATCTGAAACGTGTTGACGCAAACCAGAGACCGCATTCATCATCATCGTCATCATTGTCGTCGTCATCATCCTCGCTCTTGAGCCAACAAGTGGTTGAGGAACAGCGGAGGATTTGACCACCGCCTGTTGGTGAGGGTGTCGTTGTTGTTGTTATTGATGGTGTGTCTACAAAACGCAATTCTGCAGAGTTGGTCCATGCTTCGGGCGTTATTACAGGTGGCGGACAATAATGAGGTAGCCTCACAGGCATAGTTGGACTTAGATGTTGACGCTTATTAGTGGTGATTACCAGTTCGGTGTAGTCGTACGCACTGGCTTTGCCGAAACCCCTTCCCTTGCTGCTCGGAGGCATCACCTCCGAATCGAGACGCTCTGGTTCATTAACCAGCGTTAAAAGTTCTATCGGATAAAATTTAGAAGTGTTTGCCGAATTTTCGATTACACAAGGCAAGCGCGGATACTTTAACACAATTTTGTGCCGACAAAAGAAGTAAGCTGCCACACAAACATTAAAAGGCTTTCGAAGGCGACCGTAGGCAGACAGAGTATCCGCTCCCTCCTCTGTAAGCCCGGCGCAGAAAAATGTGTGCTGAAACCCATTGCGATCCGTGTATTTTGTCCGCATCTTCTTGTGCATTAATTCTTTCAGCACACTTTTGCGCTCGCTTTGGTCGCGAGCCAAGCGGTCGCCAATACAATGCGGGGGGCAGCTCAGGAACAGCGAAAGTTCCGAAAGCATTTTTTTTCGGGCGCTGTAATCGCGCGCAATGAAGAACGAATGAAAAATATTTTTAATTTAAGCATTATATATTAGGAGCTGAGTACAGTATGAAAATAAAAATCGAATTCAATTTTAACGCGCTTGTTTGGGCAATCGTCGCGATATCCTTCCTTATCTGTCCGTATAAAAAGGTGCGCGAAAGCCATTCTTTTCACTTTATAATAATATTGTTAAAAACAATTAATGAATTATCAAAATCAAACAATTGCACCAGTTAGATCGGACGATGCCCAACTTTGGAAACTTTTCCGTCAAAAATACGTTTTAACATTTAAACTTTGTCGTGATTGCTCACAAACTTTGTTTAACTCAACAAAGAGCAACGAGTGCAACAACAACAACAGCAACAACCGCGCTTTTGAAGAGGACGGATACGGGGGAGTCAGGGTGCAATTTCGTCTGTGCAAAGGCTGTACGTTGCTCAACCAAACCCTGAGCGATTTTTACGCTGTGCCGAAGAACAGCAACGGCAACAACAACAACAACAACAACAACAACAATTACAGTAATAACAGTGGCTTTTATAAGAATTATAAGAACCAAAATCAGGGATTTAACAATAATTACAACACCAACAACAGCTGTAGCACCAGCAACAATAACAATAGTAACGACAACTACAAAACCGGAGACGAGAACGTCAACAGCAACTTCAACAACGGATGGATGAATAATTGATGATAATATATATTTAGATTATTTGTGTTTTCCACACCTTTTCAATGCTTCATTTTCCCATTTTTAATATTTTGATGATAAAATTCTTAATCAGATTGTATTTGATCGGTTTACAGTTTTTCCTCCCAGGTCTCGAGTCCTAGGCATATGGCGCTATATTTATCGGGTCGAATCTTTGATCAAATTTTTATTTAAATTCACAGGTAATAAATGTGACAGTCTCATTTGACGGATTAGTGGGAGGGGAAACGCACATCTTTGCGCATTAAGGGTGCCGCCGCACCCTCTATTGTATTCGTTGACCTTTCGGTTGGTCAACTCTCGACCTCGCGTCTTGCGCATATGGCACTTCGTGCGCGGTGGGCGTGCCATCAGCAGATGTGTGCCACCCAAAATGCCATCGTATATAACGGGGGTAAAAAGTGGACATTTTTTTTTCACACCCATTTCGCCCTGCCAACAGCAACCTCTTCAACGACCATGAACAACGAGGAGCGACAGCGCACCCGGGAGGCCCTAAGGCGGCAGTTAAATTTGTTAGTGGACGAGATCGACATGGTTGTCGCCGAACTTCTAGCGAACCAGGATCAAATTGCGAACGACAACAACAACAACAACAACTACTACAACTACGAGGATGCTCAAGAGGATGTGAGTTTAACATGTTTTGTGTACCAAAGGGTAGAAGCACAATTTTGTGTTTTACAGATCGCACCGGTGCTGGTCAATCTTGACCAAATGCCGCAACAGCAGCAGCAGCAGCATTGGGAAAACGACATGAACGGCATCGATGTAGCCGCATTCAACGATGAGTGGCCAATTCTGGACCACATGCAGCAGCAGGAGCAGCAGCAGTGGGAGGACGGCTTTGATGTTGCCGCAACCAATGATGAACGGTCAATTCTTGACCATTTGCAACAGCAGCAGCAGCAGGAGCAGTGGGAGAACGACTTGGATGCTTTGGATGCCGGCGCCGATAACGGTTAGCGATCAATTTTGTGTTAAATTGTAATTGGGGATATATTGTAGGAATGTTTTTCAACACGCCGTGGTCGCCATCTAGCCCTCCGGGCTATCAGGCCAACGGTTAGCGATCAATTTTGTGTTAAATTGTAATAGGGGATATATTGTAGGAATGTTTTTCAACACGCCGTGGTCGCCATCTAGCCCTCCGGGCTATCAGGCCATTCTAATTCATCAGGAAGTGGACGGTCTTCGTCACGATCTAAGTTAGAAGGGGAAAGGGTCGGGAAATCTTTTTAATTTTATTAGTGTATGAGCGGCTGGTGCGGCGCACACAGCCCACTGACTACCATAGGCGTTTGTTTTTTAAATATTTTATTGTAATTTTTTATAACAGGTGTGCTGCTTCATGAGGAGGAGGAGCCGGAACAGCAGCAGCAACAACAACAACATCAACAACCGTGGCAACTCTATCCAGTTGAAACTGTTTGGCTGACGCCACGAAGCCACCGTGTGCCGCGTCATCATCGTCAGCAGCAGCAGCAGCAGCAACAGCCGCAACAGAATGCGGGCGACAATGTTCGAGAATTCGCACAGGCTTTCGAAAGACCGGTGCCGCAGCGAACGCCCAGCCCTTCGAATGGAGCGCCTTTTGTGCATGCACTAGTGCACGCTCAGCCTTCGGCTGTTGCGCCAACGGTCGTCGAAGGGACACTGATCTTCTCAGATCAGTGTCTGCTGTGCAGGAGCGATCACGACTCCTCCGGCAACAACGGCGGCAGCCAGGTCGTACACAGAGGAAACAACTGCCTCTGTGTAATGATCTGCGAGGCGTGTGTCACCAATGGATGGTGGCAACAATATGTTGCAAGTAGTGCGCAGACTGCTGCGCTTGCAATTGGGGCAAACTTAGACCCGTACACGGGTCTTCCGAACGAAGATCCGGAGTCCTACCGAAACTGGGTAACAAATTTTTTGGCTTATTCATTTTTTCATGGGAAGTTTATATTTAGGTCGAGGCGCATGATGTACGCCCGCGGTGCTTGCGCTGCCATGCGCAACGGGTGGACTTCCTGTTTCCAGTGGCCCGCCCCAGGAGGACTCAACGCGTACGCTCTGAGCGTCAATGTTCAATCTGCCGCCGAAGCTAAGCGACCAGATGTTTTTTTGTAATTTATTTTTCAATCAACAATAATTCATTTATTTAACATTTATTTTTCTTATTTTTTTGCGTTAATTTTATGTATATTGTTCATTAATTTTATATTTTTCATCTTTACTTATAATTTTAATATCAAAGTGCATCATCCACTTACTCTTTCTGTTTTATTCCTACTTTTTTTCTTTTCGTGCATTTTTTATCATCATTTACTTCCATGCAACACTTTATTTATTAATTGGTTTTCAATCGTATGATGGCATTGCATTAATAGCACAGATTTTAAACTGGGATTTTATTATAGAACGTTAAACTATTACAAAGATTTCTGCAATAGGTGTCTTTGGGGGAAAGGGGTACGGATAGTTTGCACAAAGATGTAATTACTCGAATACCCTTTAATATAGAGTGTAAGAAAGCGAGAGTGTCCGTGTTTGACGGATCGGGTAAAACTTGTTTGGAAGGGGAGTGTTATACTACTCAAAATATTGTGCATAAAAATAAAACACAAAAATATTTCTGAAAATAAAATTAAAAAAATTAAAAATCAACAAAAAAATATAAGTATGGGTTTCTGACCTTAGGCAAAATCAATAAAAACGTATTCAGAATAATTATAAAATTTTAAAAAAACATACGAGTCCGAATTAAAGAAAACGCCAATTTAGAGGCGACTATTACACGCTTTTTCCAACAATCTTAAATTTGCACATCTTTTTTGGATTGGTCGTTATAAGGTGTGAAAAGAAAAGGTCCCTACCGTACTTGGTCATTAAAAGCCGCTCCCCGCGGAATTTTGGCCGCAATAATGCGAATTTTTGTTATGTGTTGGGGAGGGGGTGTTATTTGACCGCTGTACAGCGATTTTGAGGGTGGACGGGGATCGGGGAACGACTAATGAATGGACAAGTACGGTAGGGATTTTTGCTTTTCACACCCTATAACGACCAAACCAAAAAAGTTTACAAATTTATATTTGTTAAAGAGTTCCAAAAATAATGGCAATGCAAGCTTGAGAAAATATTTGCAAGCAAAAATTTAACCCCCCCCCCCTTTACGACGGAATCGTTCAATGATTTGACGATTTAAAAAACGCTAGAAAAATTGCCCCGAACCCTGTAAAAACGAAATCGTTTTGAACGATTTAAAAAAATTGGCCCCCAGCCCTGTGACAACGAGAACGTTTATGCTTTTGTACAAGAAAACCAGAAAAAGCCCCCACCACCCGAACTCCGAAGAACAAAAATTGATCTACCTCCTCCTCCTCCTCCTCGGCATTGTTCACCGGCGCAGGTCGGCGCCCTCCACCCCGCCCTCCGCGCCCAGAACCGCCACCGCGCTGGCGACTGCCGCCTCCACTGCTTCCACCTCCTCCTCGGCCGCCGCTCGTGCTCGAACTGCCGCTGCCCTTGCCTCTTCCTCCTCCGCTTCGTCCGCATTGCGCGACAGAAGAGGGACTGCTGATGAACAGCGCCCCCCAAATCAATGCTAGAAGAACTGCGTTGCGTTTCCACGAGTTCGCCTGCAAATTTTTGAAAAATTGTCCGAATTTGGGTCCGGGTAATGTCAGATTCGGATTCTACTCCCCTGAAAACCCATATTTGCAATTTGAGTCCGGGATTTAAACTAATATCAGATTCGGATTCTACTCCCCTAAAAACATATAGGAAAACTCACCTAATTTTCAGTCAAAAATTTCTATAAAAACAAAAATACAACCGGCAAACAACCTCCTCCAAATCATCGCGGCTGTCCGCACTCTCCAGACTTGATGCGGCAACTCGTCCGCCTCTATGTTCGGCTGGCTTTCCTAAACCCAGAAATATTTTTTTAAAAAACAAATTACAATCAGCGCAAAAAAAAAACTATGCACGTTAAACGGTATTTCGAACCGTTTTTGAAGAGTTTCAGCGTCGGGTATGCGCGCACTTCGAAGTTGGAAGCCAATTCCGGATGGACTGCCGCGTCCACTTTGCACAATTTCGTTGACTCCTCCTCCGAGTCACGTCCAACCTGTGTCATCAACTTTGTGTTAAATTGAAAATTTTATTAAAGCAACGAACCCCCCACACACACACACCCTCCTTCCCATATTTTTTAAAAACCCAAAATTGAAATGCAAACCTTTTTCACTGCGTTTTCTTCTTCCACAATTTTCGGCAGTTGTTCATACGAACACAC
>MEIZ01000148.1:94186-141775 GCA_001723225.1 Globodera ellingtonae | reverse complement strand
CTGAAGTAAAGCAGAATTTTCTAAAAAATATTTAATTTTTAACTAGGGTTGCTCACCGAGCCCTAAAATAAGAAAACAGAAGTCTAAAAAAAGTATATAATTTTTCACTAGAGTTGCTCCCCGTTCTCAAATTCGGTCGTCCCCGACCCCCGACATGGCCACCCCCCCCGACCTTCCCTGACATACCATTTTCCCACCACCCAAGGGTCGGGAGCAAACCTATTTTGAATCCTAAATTAAAAATTTTGGTAAAAGTCTCGGATTTTTGGGAGTCAATTCTCGAGTCTCGGGGTCAAGTCTCGGTAAATTTAGGTCTCGAGCATCACTAGCAAGTGATGAACACTTTGTCCAATGCATCATCAATTAAAATTTCAGACTGAATTTCACTCGGAAAATTTTTAATTTGGAACAGTCTAAGAACAGTTTATACTGTTCTGTTCCTGTTCTGTTCTCGAGGTCGGAACAGAACAAGGAACGGAACAGATAGGCTGTTCAAAAATTTGAGAACAGAACAGGAACAGGTTCAAAATCCTTGGAACAGGAAAACACTGCTGTAGACAATAACCAATAAATAAAAATATTTGAGAAGCATTAGGCATCAAAGTGCAAAGTTATCAATTAAATAATTTTAAAAATACAAAAAAATTAATTAAAATTCAACAGATTGTAACTCTCAGATGCCGTTAATTTTAAAAGCGAAATTCTGAAATCATATATAAACGCAATTAAATAACATGGTGTTCGCGATAGATAGTCAAAGAAGATTTTTGAGTTAAAGGAATAAAATAAAATTAGTTTTATTTCAAACACCATCAATTGTTAAAATAAAATTTTAAAAAAAGTCGCCAATCCAAAAAGCAAGGCCAAGCAATGACAAAATTATTTTCAGTTTGAAAGACAAAAAGAAACTGACCATCATAATAATAAAAAGTTTTATTCGTAAATCGCAACAAATAAGGTAACTTTTCCTTATTGTAAGAATTTTATCTATTCTAATTGATATTTATAGAATAAACTTTCCACTTAAAATAATTAATACAGACAGTAATAAATTATCAATCATAGATAGATTTATTAGAAACGAATAAATCTAAAATCATCGCATGTAATGTATTAAATATAATTGAAGCTAAAAAATAATAAACTAATTAAATTATATCAAATTACAATCACAGTAAAGATAAAGATTTAATTTATTAATTCACGTGTCTACATATTTGTCCAAATTGTGAAAAGAATCTGAAGACAACAAAACAAAAGTTGGCATACCCTTAGGTTGAAGTAAAAGGGTACGATACTTTCCGGCATTGAATAAATATATTATACAGCAAATATGGAAAATAAAAATAAACTTTTTGGTAAAAATTCCGGAATTAAATCCCAAATTTTACAAAAAATGGCCATTTTTTGTTGTTTTTGGGTGGGGGGGGGGGGGGGAGTCGGCGGTGCCGATAGGCGCCGCCGAGAAAATTTGGAATTTTTGATTCAATTTGTTAAGAGATTTGCAACCATTTTTTGAAGCTTTTTAGAAATGGGAGGGGCCCGGGTTGAGATTTTGAGAGTTTTTTAATTAATTGGTCTTGATTTTTAAAAGCTAGAAAACAAAAAGCCCCCCCCCCTTATGATTTTTTCTCATTCAAAAAATAAAAATCTAAAATATTTTTAAAATTACCATCAAAGTTCATAAAAAGAGAGAAAAAAATCATTTAACAGTCGGAGGTTCGAAGTTCGAACCCACAGTCCTAGGCATCACTCACCATTATACGAAAAAAAATTAAATAAAAAGAATAAAAAAGATTTTCACTGGGGAAAGTTGAACCTTAGACAAAATTGAATCACGTCACTCAGGTTAACCAATGCGCCACGTGAGATCATAATGAATATTTGGAAACTTTCAAATATATTACTCAATAAAAGTTCAATTCTTCAATTTTACCCTGTTCTAGCTTGGCCTGTTCTGTTCCTGTTCCAAGGATTTTGAATCTGTTCCTGTTCCTGTGCTGTTCTAAATTCTAGAATAGAACAGGAACAGGAACAGAACAGGCCAAGCTGGAACAGGAAAACACTGGTCTACAGTCGTTAGCAGCTCTATCTATCGATTTGGATGCAGTTTTTCAATGAATATTAATAATAATAAATTAGATTAAATTAACGTGCAAATTAAAGCTGCATGTGCAGGGTACCTTTTGCAATTCTTCATCATATTTTCCATAGCACCGGCAATGATATTTGTGAGTAAAAACACTTTCGCTAAAATATTCGTTGAGCTAGTATTTAAGGGTAAACTGTTGTTATGCTTTTTGGTTGTTGAGAATTGGGCAAAAGAACGAATTAAATAATATTTCAAAAAAATCGCTTATGCGTTTTATGCCCTTTTTTTCTTAATTAATCTAACTTAACGAATCGACGATATTCCCTTCGCCGGCGCCTTTGGGCGAAAACTTAATTTAAGTTGAGTTTATAATTTTGAATTTCTTTGGGATTTGAAATAATAAATTATTCTTTAATTTAAATTAATTAAATATTTTTTGTGCTGGTCAAATTAGCCTTTATATAGTGAATTTTAAAATATTTTTTTATAAAACTATTTTTAGATTAGGGATTTTTTTATAAGTTTTTGCAATTTAAAAAGTTACATTGGTTTACGTTTATTTAAAAATAAATTAAGTTGGAAAAAGTAATTAATTTTTGGAATTTGGCAATTAATTGGAGGTCCCATTATTTATTGGTAATTTTATTAAATTTCATTTTCGTTTTAAGGAATATTTCATTAGCTCTTTCTGTTTGCTTTTTTGAATTATAATTACAAAAAATGCATCCCTGTTTTAATCTAACATTTGAAGTATCTATATAGGTTTTTCATTAATTTTTATTAGTATTTATAAATTTTTTTAAAATTTATTTTCACTGATTTATTTATATTTGTAGTTCTTTATTTAATCTATTATAGTAATGCATTTATGCATTAAGTTCAACATATAGTTTTGTATAATTTCTGGCTTTGGGTTTATTTAGATATCTGCTGGCCGGCTCATTGCGCCCGACACTGAGTGGTCCCATGGGTCTACGTGGACCGCCCCATAAGTCCGCGCTCGCGGGTCGACCGGTCACCAACTAGTGGCGATTTTTTAATATAATCGAACAAGTTTTCGTATTACAGATAAATTTACGTTTATTAATATTAATATTTTTGTCACAATGTATTGACTTTCATTTAAGTCTCTCTTAATGGGTACTTTAATTTTTATTAAATTCAAATTCATTGTTTTCTATCTGATGTAAACAAATTTAATATTTATTTTTAATTATCATTAGTGATCCGTGACAGGGAAAATTTGTGATCAAAGAATTCTCGCCTTTTTTGCTAAAAGCATAGTTTGACAAATTTTGTTAGTTTAGTTTCTTTAAAAAAAGTCTTCAATTCACTTTTAACGTTATTATGTTATTTATTGGATTTAAATGTTTTACAACCACCATTTGTCCCACATATCGTCTTAGTTTGGCATCGAGGCGCCATAGTCGCCGGAGTTGCCCGGAAGGAATCCCCCACTCGAGGGTTGGCACATACGGCAAGAGAGGCTCTAAGGATAAGTTTGTTCTTTTAACTTTTTTAGTGTTACTAACCAGGGGAAAAAATATCGTCCAAAAACTGCATTATGTCCGCGCACAATTGCCAAAATTGAATCTGGTCTCTCGGTATAGACCTATTCAAACATATATATATATATATATAAAAAATTTTAAATTTTTTTTATAATTTCAGCTTTTTTTTTAAGATTTAAAAAGTACTTTCGGATATAAATATTTTGACTTCTTAAACAGCTGCTAAATTTTTTAATTTATATTATTTTTTATTTATTAATTACTCCCAATCAAGAAACTCTTTTGGAACTAGCAGGTTAAGTGACGAAGGATTTGCGGTAGCTTCTGCAGAAGACCAAATCTCTGCCGCTAATACTACTATTGTGCAGGAAGAAATATTCTTCTGTTATTTTAAAAAAAATAATTTTAGTTTTTTCTTGTTTTCTTTCTGGACACATTTTTACTTTCCCCTTTTTTGGATAAACCATAATTTATTTTTGTAATAAGCCTTTCAATAATATTACGACTTAAGCATCTTTAGTTTTAGCACATTAAACGTCAAATATGGCATACGTGCTCGAATACGTCGGTTTCCAGCAGATATTCACCTGATCAAACCCTATTTTTTATAATTATAATTACTTATTGCATTTAATTCTATTTGAGTTGGGTTTGTATAATCGTGTAAATATGCATGTTGGTCTTCCTTTCTTAATTTAAAAAAGTAAATTAACTTAATATTTTCCAGCATAAATTAAATTTATCAAACACAATTGAAAAATTTTTCTCTTATACCATAAATGTTAAGGTGAAACTTTTGGATGATGTTATTATCTTACGCACAAAAAAACCATTCCATATAGTTTTATCAGATTAAATTTAAAATTTACATAATTGTATTCTGTTTTAATATTTAAACTTGCTCTAAATTTACTGATAATTCCATTGTCATATTAATTAAATTAAATTAAATGTTTTAACCAACTTATAAAATAAAATATTTTATTACTAGTTTTTTTTTGTTGGAACAAAGTATTTAGTACAAAATTTTTCCATTGAAATCCTTTTCATTGTAATATAAATTAATTTTATTAACTTTGCGTCATCAATAGGGATCGGATTTTTATGTTTTTTAGTGCTTATATGTTCTGAAGAATACGGCCGAAAAATAGCCTTTTCGCGTTGGTTTGAGCTTTTTTGGACAAGTTGAAATTGCATATTTGACATATTTAGGGGTTTTTGGGGAAAAAAGCATATTTTGGGGTTTTGAGCATATTTTGGCATTTTTGACCAAGAATTTAAAAAATGCACTCAAAAATCATTGATTTCTGGCTGTTTTTGAAAAATAATTCATCTTTAACTATGGACTTTTAGTCATTTTTGAAAAGAAGGCGGACTTTCGCGTAAAAAAAATAAATATAAAAACGTCCGCGCTGAAATGGCTGGCTGGCGCTGAGATGGCCAAATGGCGTGAGCTGGCCTGGCGGTTTAAAATTCCGGAACTTTTTTCAAATTTATTCAACTCTCCAAAAATGATAAAATAATACGCGAAAAAGCTTAAACCTACTTAATTTTACGTTAAAAGAAGAAAAAATTAAGTATTAAGCAATTTAGTGCAGTGAAAGTGCTATTTTAGACATTTAATAGTTTATTAGCATAATTTTTTGGATTTGATTTTGTTCATATTCTTCTGAAAATTCAACTTTAAAATATTTGTTGAAGCCGTTAGCAGTTTGCAGATTCGAAATGTTATTTAATAACAGAATTTATTTATTTCTTCTTTTAAACTGAAACGTCGAAATATATTATCGCAAAAATATGGTTAGATTCTGTTCTTCTTTTTTAAATTTAATAAATTTTGGTAAGCAAGAATTTATCTTTTATAAACTGTTTTATATTTATCGGCGTAGAATTCGAATCTGACGTTTTTGTTGTAGTTATGTGCTTTTTTTTAAATGATTTTGAAGCCAAAATTAATTTTTGAACATTTTTAAATTTTTTGTAAAATTGTTCGATTTCGGTTCCGGCGTTCGAATTGGTCGAAATGGATCGAATTCTACGTCCCCGAATACCCCTAGAAACTCCCCTTTAGCGACTTTGAAAATTTTTTTGATTTTTCACGAATCTTAGATTCGGGACCTCTAAAAGACAGGATTACCCAATTCGTATACCTAAGCCTAATTCATAATTAAAAAAGGTTAAGATTTTTGTGTTTTAAAGAATTTGATAACGGTTGCCAGAAGAATTATCTCGATCTGGGTCGAAATCCTTGATTTTTTATTTGTAGTCATTAACAAATTCACCCTTCTGTTATATAGGTATTAATTTAAAAATTATAAAGTTTATTGCCATGTCACTGTTGTCATAAAATTTTCACCGTTGAACAGCCATGACATTTTGACGGCGCCATGCTCAATGCAGTCAATAAGTTGCAGACCAACCATTAACATAATTAAAGACTTTTTTACTAATGACATTATCTTTTTTTAATTATAAATTTATATAACATTTATTTGTGTTTTTAGTTATGTCGCAAAGGTGTTATTAAAACTTTTTTCTGTCAGGGCTGAATGAATTCAATTTTTTCTTTTCATTTCTTGATTGCTTTCATATCGTATTTTCATAATAAACTTGTGTCTTACTTTGCTTAAGGTTAAAAATATATGGATTCGATTGTACGCTACACAGCTACCATTTATATTAATTAGTGGAAATTGATTAAGAATTTAAATTACGTTATTTTTTATTTCGAAATTAATATTAAATTGTTTTCCTTTTAGTTTTTGATTCATAAAGTACGGCGGCTGTGTTGTTGTAATTTATTCGCATACTTAGAATATTATATGTTTTAATCTTAATTTCTATTTAAGCATTTTTTTGCAAATTAAAATAACTCGGTTTCTTGGGAGAAAGTGTGCCCCAAACATTGTGAGTTTTGGCATTGTGTTAAATTGAAGTGTTTTTATTAATTTGCTGAAGCTTTGATAGGCTGGGTATGCTATGAATATTTATGGTTGCAACAACGAGTAGATTTTTGTTCTTGAGAAACTGATCTCGACAGGCATTTTTTCTTAAATCTTTATTGGGTTAATTAGTTTCAAATTTTTTTCTGTTAATTTAATTTAAAAATGAGTTTATTTACATTAAATTTAAATCTTGTTTTATTGTAAAATCAAATTGTTTTTTGGCATTTAAAGAATGGACCCAAATTTGGGTATGTTTGACTAGATACTTATATTTTGGTTGCGACTGATTACATTTAAGTAATTATTCTCTATGATGGGAGCAATTACAATTTTTGTATAATATATTAAAACTTTTTCAATTGTTATTGTCTTTATTATTTCGAGTCTTCTTTTTTCTTTGCAGAATTAATTAATAGAATAATTCAAATATTTATTTAGTTCTGCATTTGTTTGAGTTGAATTCAATCCAAAATTAATGCACTTTGTTCAACACAGTTTATATTATTATCTGACGTGTAAATTTTATAAGTGTCAACATTATTTATTATTATTTGGGATTTGAAACTAAAATTAAAATTTTACTGGTATTTGACATTAATTTCCAGTGTTAAAATCTGAAGACAGAAAAAACAATGAAATTATGGATAAGTAACAATTGCTCATTATAAAGAGTTCAGTTCCAGAAAAAATATGGCCTTCCTTTCGTTGGCTAGCTAATTTTTAAAAATTTAACGGGATTATACCGGAATTTTTGGGCGCTAAAACCCGGTAACGGTAAATTTATCGTCGTTACCAGTGAAAGAGTTTGGGATGTCAGAAATTTGAGCGATGGACTTTTGCTTTTGCTAAGCAATCATTTACTTTGAAACAAAAAATTTAAAAAATTAAAATTTAAATTTGTTTACACGAGCATAAGGAATCAGAGTAATAGACACGTTGAATTGCAAAATTTAATCAAATGACTTAGAATTTTAATGTTTTTTTTTGTTCGATTTATAATTCAAACGTGTGCGTAGTAACCAACTGCAAATATATTAAACTTTGACTTAACGTTAATGACATTGCCCCAATTACACCAATAAGTATCCAAGAAGCTATTGTTGATATTTCTACAATAAAAACAAATGCAAATTTACAGTGTCAATTGTAATTCATATACAATCTAATTATTAGTACAAAAAAGGCCAATGATCAAATAATGATCCTAGCGAGACATTAAACTTACGCATTTAATAAATTTAATCAACGCTTGTTAAAAAATTAAAGTATGGAAGTCCAGATAGAAATATATAAGTATCTTTAATTATCAATTAAAACAATGAGTTGTTGATTATCGTATTGCCGCAAAACGTTGTCATAATAGTAGTTACCCTCTTCCATTTCACCGGATTACGGTAGCCAGCCCATACCTATGGAGGGGGTGGGGCGCCAATTGAGCGCCAGCCAGCCAAGTGAGCGCGGACCATCTGAGGCCCAGCCAAGTGAGTCCTAAAGCCAAAACCTATTGGCAGGGTCGTGCGCGACTTTATGCAAATTTGGGTCTGCGCGACCCTCTCGCGCACCTGCCTCGTGCGCCTGCGCGAGATTATGCAAATTTCTTCTGCGCGACTTTAATTAATATTTATATTTTATTTATTAATATTTTTAATTATTTTTCACTGCGCGAGTCACTCGCGCACCCTGCGCGACTTTTTTTAATTATTTAAATTTAAATTTTGAATTTTTGACTGCGCGAGGTTTCAAATATTCTTAAAATTATTTTTTAATCAAATAAAATTATTTTCATCGAGCGGGGTTTGAACCTTCGCTCGTCGGTCGTCGAACCTCGCACACTAGCCACTTGGCCACAGCTTCATTGCGAGAAATGGAATATAATTCGCCTATAAGCCAAAAATTTCCCAAAAAATTCCTTTAACTCATTTTTTTCGTTTATTTCTTTTAATTAAATAAAGAATAATAATTTAAAAAGCCCCAGATTTGAATAACAATAATTATAAACGTAAAATAAATTCCAGATATAGCCCAAAAATAAAAATAAAAAACTTTTGCAAGTTTTGGTGACAAGATTAATTACTTTGGCCAAATATTTGAAAGGGATTTGTATAGTAAACGCATAAAAAATTGCGCGCCAATTTTATTTTGAATCTTTTTAAATGGATTTGATTGATGAGTTTTTATTTTTAGACCTTAAATTCAAATAAAAAGAGAGAGCTTGGTGCGATATGTACAAAGTATCGCTCATCCATTTTCTTTACGATTTGATTTTTAGCCAACTTTTAATAATAATGGCAGCTTTGCCTGACGGCGATCACCCGCCAATTTTGGACGGGCCCTTCAGCCCTGCGCGGTATGGAGGACCGGCAGAAACAAACTACAGCGACGGCGTCAAACCTTTTCGCCTTGCCGATTGCTTGCCGATTCTCGAAAGCGCTGCGAGGGATTACGKCTGCATATACCCGCTGCCCAAACTCGGGTCTGGCAGGMTTTTTGGGCGTTTATATTTAAATTTTAGCACCAAACGGGACCATCACATGGGCGGCTGCGTGCTYATRCGTTCTTTGGGGTCTGCGAATCGGCTGTACATCTTCGAGTGGGAAGAATGTATTCAGGTTTAATAAAAAAATTATTTATTCAAAATTAAATTTAAGTTTTAGGTGAAAGGCCATCTTGAAATGGAGGATGGATCGAGCAAGCGGGTCCTGCACGAATTTTACGAAAAATACGACACCCTCGAGGGCTTCAACCGATTTCTGCGGGGGTGTCTGTTAAACTTTTTTTATCTGTTGTATTCCGCAGTGGAAGATTAATTTTTTGCAAAAATATTTATTGTAATCTGTTTGTCACAAACGCATAAACAAATTCGTCGGGTCTATTTGATCGATTAAACATTTGCATTACGACTTCAAAGTCAAAGCCAAGTGACATAAAATAAATAAAAGTAATTACATAATGGCCACAAACATTTGAAAAGGGTGACTGAAATATTCTTTTATTAAAATAAATTTTCTTATATTTATCTGCCAAATATTTTTTAATCACAGAGTTGGGCATTTCGCCATAAGAATCAAAAAAGTAAGCCTCCGTTGGCGACTTGGCCCAAATAGCGCACCAGTGAGAGCCTGGCCTACCAGCTCGYTCCTTAATATAAAATTAATAATAATAAATAACTTTGCAAAATATTACCAAATTAACAATCAGGCTGCAGGGAAATCTTGAGCACMCTGGCAGGCAATCCGAAGGGAAGCTGCCCATAAAAAATCTCCTTGTCGCCGCATTCTCAAACAGAATCTTGTCGATGAGCCGGTTGTCCATTTTGGCGCCGAATTCTCCTCTCTCGCAGGAACAAATAAAATCCAACAGCTGCAGCCCCTGCAGTCCCAAACAAATAGACAAGGCACAGTGCAAAGTGTATTGGCGACTTCTCGATCACCTCCGGAAAACAAAGAACAACCCCCTCGCGCGGGGAAGAGGCCATTTGAATAATATTTTCCAAGGAGTAATTGTTGTTGTTGTTCATAAGGACAGGTCACTTGTAATTGATCTATTACGATCAATTAGAATGAMCCCGTCAGCCTCCCCGTAGGCTATTAAAGTGACGCCCTCGGGGGGAACAGGTTCGGAAAATCGAATGTTCACCGCAGTACACCCCTCCTTGATCAGCTCAAAGCCAGGCGAGTCTTCTTGCGCGTTGGTCATTTGGAATACATACAAGCAAAAAGCCGTCTTGAACATGCTGTAGCTTAGGCCGTTGCTTTCCGTTGTGCAGGCCATTCCGAGGTGTTCCTGCGCGTCATGATAGGCCCTTGCGTAATTGTTATTTTTGTAGTCCAAATTATAGGGGTATTGGGGGTATGTTCTGCCAGAGGCCTTCAGTTCAATATCCCTAACCTAAAAAGGGAACAAGCGCTTCAGCAAGTTTTAATTGGTCCTTACGTTATGGTGATTGAAATAAAAGGGGTTCTTTTGTTTATGGCCAATGTAGTTCTGATTGGCGACTAGCCCGATGATGACCCTTCTTGGCACTTCCTCKGTGAACAAATTYGCAGAAAAGTCGTATCGGCCTCCKGTYATGAACAGCGACTTCATAAACGATTTGCGAATCCCATATCTGGCCGGRTCAACATCCAGCTTCCTTGCAATGTCCAAACTCAGCCCATCCATCAGATCGACAGTTTTRACAATCAGCCGGCAGTCGACAATTTCCAAAACAAATTTTACTTTATCTTTCTCTTGGTGCAGCATAAAATCGTCCGACTGCAGCGCYAGCTCAATGTCGATCTCTACATTGCTAATCATGTACAAGTCTTGGTTGAATATGTCGGCACTCAGCTTGCTGATTGTTTGATAGGACTTGCTTTCAGCCAACGGCTTCCTTCGCTTATCATTGGCCTTAGAGAGGTCYGTATCGCGAAAATAGCCCGCCACCCCAAAATAGGCATCCTTTGCAGCAATCGGATAACTGAGTTCCGTGTCGAGGTACACCTTGTAGCTGTACAACTGYTTGGAGTCGTACACCTCTCGCTGGTTGATATGCACTTTCAAGTTTCGGATGAACGTCGCCCCGGGCATTTGGATTAGCCCAACCGAGTCAGCTGCCTCAATATTAACAAGCAATCCATCTTCGGCAATCTTTTTGATCTTAAACTCGGTGGCCACAAAGACCTTGCTGAGGTCAATGTAGCTGGTTATTGGGTGAATCTAAATTTSATTGMRGATGGAGMACGCAAAGGCAAAWCGATTACCTTAAAATGGAAAGGCCTAGAGCTTATCGGGTTCAAGGTCAAATATTCCCTGTAGCTTGAGTTTGACACTGCGCAGTTTGTTGGGGGAGTTGTAAAAAAGTCCAGCCCCGCATTTGCCACCTCCGCACTCGCAACATCAACTTTTTTATACAACATCTGGCGAACAATTAATAATATCCGAGGGAATCAAATCGCTTCTTTTTTAAAAGAGCTCTCTGGGGTACAGTTTGCCCAACAACGTCAAAAGGCTTCAAAATGATCTCCGCTTTTGTCTTCTTCCCTCTTCTCTTTCGTTTACCCCTGCCCTTTTGTAGTGATGAGGAGGCCTTTTCCAGCAGCTTTTTCGCCCCCTCTTTTCCCTCCGCCAACAAAGCATCCTTTATGTCGCCGCCTTTGGAGACTTGGTTAAGGACTCGCGCACCAGTTTCGAGGCCCTCCTTGCCAAGTTCAGCAGCAATATTTGCTGCATACGGTTTAGCTGCAGAGATCATGGGGCGCAGGTAGCGCCACAAATTTCGCAGAACAGCCCCGACTCCGGCCCCTTTTTGGCGAGGGACCCCCAAGAAGTACCCGTATCCCCGTTGAAAAGTTGGCAGTCCCTCAAAGTAGGCTATAGGCCCGCTGCCTGTTTGCTGATAAAATTTGTCCAGCCGCAAATTGGAGCCGTCGAATATTACACGAACCATTTTTCAAAAGGTCAACACCTTTTTAAACTGAAGCGTCAAAACAACTTGTCCAAAATCAAACGGGACTTCCCTGAAATAACTTTTTTTAAAGGGCCGTAGAAGTACACATACCGGCCGGTCAGAGTCCGAATCTCAACATCCAAAACATCCACCTCGCGAGCGATTATTTTATGAAATAAGGGCGACTGAAAGTCTTTCTCAACCACGCTCCCCGATTTGCCTTCAACMGCAATCACTTGGAGAAGATTGGCGAAAGTGTTGCCGAAAATCATGCTTTCAATGATCCCACTGTTGAGGTAGATACACAAYTGGCTTACGCCGCCGCCCAAATCAACGGAATATTTGGCGAGATCGTCGTTTAGAATCTGCTGTTCCTGCTCATAGCCAAGRACGTAGGCCAACTGGTCGGTCAACGTGATATGGGAGATTTTGTTGTCGAAGATTTTCAGCAAAAATCTCCCAATGTCCTCCATATAATAGAAACGGAATCCTTTGACGAGCGCGATCAACTCTTGTTTTTCCTCTCGCGTTTTTGACCCATAATTTTCGCSGTACACTTCGCTTTCAAATAGCTCTTTGAACTCTGCGATATTCCGCTGAATCTGGGCGGATGGGTTAAACGCCGGCAGKTCCCAGGGCAGCTCTGGGTGATGAATCCGATATTTATCAACTGCGTTGGCAAAGTGGTATTCATCTTTTTCGTGCAGATAATGGACATCGGGGGTTGGGTCTTTGCCCTGCACTAAACGCATCCATCCACCCCTATACGGCTTCAACTCCTTGAGAAGTTCGAGCTCTCGCAGTTTAAATTTTCTCTCTTGATCTCGCCGCAGTCTCTCTTCTTCGCCTGTTGGGTTGACTAATCGTTCAATGCCGATATTTGGGGCTCTCTCTACGGCTTCGGGTTGTTTGGCAGGGCTTTCATCCTCTTTCTTTTCGGTTTCTTCCTTTTGTTTGGCTATGTTCTCTTCTTCTCTCTGCTTCTCTAGCCTTTCCTTCTCAGCCTTTTCGGCGGCTTCCTTTTGTTTGGCTTCTTCTTCTTTCTTTTCCTCCTCTTCCTTTTGTTTGGGTGCCCTCTTTTCTTCTTTCTGCTTCTCTACCCTTTCGTTCCCAGCCTGCAGGGGCGGTTGTTTGCCTAACCTTTCTTCTTCTTTCTTTTTGCTAGCACGCCCTTCTTTCGTCACATTCGCTATCCGTTGTAGCCTTTCTGTCTCTCGCGCAGCCTCTTGCCGTAGTCTCTCAGGCTCTTTGCGTCCCTCCTCTATCCATTTCTGTATTCTGGCCTTTCGCTCATTTTCTTTTTCCTGCGCAAGTCTCTCGGTTTCCTTCGGCGCGGGAAGTRCCCTCTCGCGAGCTGCACCTCTCTGTTCTTGGGCTCTTACATTTGCCAAAGGGGGGTGTCTTGCTCTCTCAGCTGTTTGTTCACGTGTAACTTTTGTCTGGCTCATTGGCAGGAGAGGGGCTTKAACGCTCTCTGCTCGCTCTTTCGCAGCGCCTTGTAGGCCCGTAAGCCCTCCTTCCTCTTCCTCAACGACTTGCACATCAATAAGCTCTCCTTCCTCTTCCTCTTCTTCTTGAAAGGCGGCCCTTTTCCGCGTCATCAGGCGTTCCATCTCGGCGATCATGCCATGATGGATTCCACGCTCAAGTTGTTGGGGCGAAAGAAAACTCCCCCTTGGCACTTTGAATCTATATTTGCGCCCATCTCSCAGGTGTACAATCACGTATTGTTTCTCAAGGGTGCCCACTGTTGCCCAACTTAAACGTAATATTGGCAAAAAGCCCTTACCCAATTGGCCCACCTGTTGGGGTAAATTATGCCAGACATTCCCACCATCCATCCGGGCCCCTCAAACACCAATTTCTTTGGCAGATGAACTTTGAACTTGTTCGTTTTATTTCCAACAAATCCAGGCGTATTGCTGGGCAAAATTACAAAAAAAGAGTTACTCATTTTTAACAAATAGATAAAGTGATAAAGTGAGATCACTTCCCGCCTGTATACCGGGTGATAATGGGCATTCTTTGTCGGCACATCTTTCTTTTGGTGCTTCATGATCAGGTCAGTGCAGTCAAAGTTCAGCTTGGCACAGTCGCGGCAGAAAGTTTGGGTGAACTCCAAACGGCCCTCGCCATTTTGGGGTGTCAGCATGAAACGGCGGTCACCCATTTGGAAGTTGGCTGTTTGGCAATCCTTGCACATAAACGTGAAGGTGCCGTACTAAATGGGAAAAGCTTAAGTACAAATATTTGGCAGGCGAGCTCTAACCTTGGGGCGTGCGAGCTTCCAAAAGATGGTTGGGTAGTCAAAGACACTTGTCTGACTCTTTTCGTCGCCTGAAGTGAATAAATCGCAAGGCCAGCGATCTTAGAATACCATCGCTTTCGTTGGCCCGAATCTTTCTGGGCGGCATCTCCTCTTGCTCTTGCTGCAGTTTGTCCCAGCGAGGCTTCCGGCCCCGTTTGGTTAGCGCAGGTTTTTCCAGCAGGGGCTTTTTGCCGTCGTCGTCGTCGTCGTTCAAAATGATGACATCATTATCCGGTTTTTCTAAGTTTTTGTTTAAAAAAGTTTTAATAATGGGGAAAGTTACCTTGTTTAATTTTACGGCCCCCATTGTTGTTGGTGTCCTTGCTCGAATCCCCAAAGGATTGCTCTATAAAGTGGAGCTTATGGCGATTTAAAAATTTTGATATTACTTTGACTTTCCTCCACAAATTGTTCATTTTGTCTTTTAGGCGGCATTAATAATAAATAAGAAAAATAAAGGCTTTCGAGAGAAATGATAATCAAAAATTTGTTGGGAGAAAAGGGAGAAGGGTGAGCGGGTGCTAGCCCGCAGGGACCTCCAGACAGAGGTGTTACGAAATATGCGCCACGCCCATTCGCCTCTTAAGAGAGAGAAGAGAGTACGTTTTCGGGAGGGGGGCCCAAGATAGAGAGAAAAAGGCGGGAAAATCAAATTCAAATGCAAGTAACCCAAGCCGTTTATTGATTACCCAGTCATTCTTCKGTTTGTTMAAAGATGGTCCCATTGACTACCGCCRTYTCWAAATTGCTAAATTGTAAAGCGGAAAACTTGGCGGAATATTTGAATAACCCTGAGGCGGTGAACAAAGCGTCCGTCTACCTGAGCGGCAAACCSCTCAAGACAACATACTTGAGCCGTGACGGCACAACAAAACAAGTCAAATTTGGCAATTTTTCACTAAAGTCAGCGTCGGACACCTACGCTTTTGAAGGATTTCTTGGCACGTTTTGTCATCATTTTTCCCCCTCGCACTACCACCCTCCCTTTTCAGAGGTCAAAGTCCACCAATATTTCTACATAAAATACCGAATTCGTCTTCTTTACCCTCAGTTGAAGTGCGTGGTTGAGTACCACAACAAAGGCCACAGCAAATATTATCCTTTGGGCAAGTTTAAAATAAGGGMCTTGCGAGAATTGGAACCCTATTTAGKGTTGTTGGCCATTGACGAGAGTGCCGAAGGTGGCGACAAGCCGACTGAAGACAACAACTACTTGGACTACTTGAGTTTCCGAACTTGGCAGACTCCCGTCTATTGAGTGGCTCAGAGAATGAAGCGAGCAAGGCCGTCGCAGGAGTTTCCGGAGATTGAGTTCAACGTCAACACAATGGGGCTGACCGTGTATTGCCCCCGGCACCTAAAAACCCCGCGCTTGGTGCCATGGGATCAGCCGGGCCGCTGCTCTCGCTGCAGGAGCGGCACTGTCGAGCTCGACTACTTCATTCAGGCGGAGGGCGTTACAGTTTTCTCGACTCGGCTCAAAAATGGAGGCGAAAACTTTGTGCCATTCGACGAGATCGGTAAAGTGTCTTTTTCGGCCAATCAATAATTTGAATTTCAGTCGATTTCGGCGACAACGCCAAATTCCGAATAAGATCGCGCAACAAAGTGTTCACTCTGCCATTGAGACACCCGGAGGTTTGGCAAGCAGAACCTGTTGCAGGGGTAACCCAAGTGTTGGCAGCTCAACCGCCGGCAGAAGAAATGAAAGACGGGGAGGAGACAAAAGGCCCCAATTGATTTGCCCCTTCACATTGATCGACCATTCAAATAGTTTTGTAATGGGCTATCCGAGAATAAATGAGCGCGAGTTAAAATTTCCCATCCCCTGCGGGATAATTGTCAGCGGCCCCTCCTCGTCTGGCAAAACCCAGCTGGTCCTTCGGCTGTTAAGTTGCGCAGACGAAATGTTTGATCCTCCCCCTAAGGCAATAGGTTAGCTCTTGATGATTCACCCAGTTATTGGCTGATTAAGTTTGGGCGTACGGCGAATACTCTGCGCAGATTCCGGAATTGGAGAGGCAGGGCATAATCGTTCATGCAGGGGGCCCGTCAGACGAAATGTTGAACAAGTTGCCAAAGCCCTTTCTCATTGTATACGACGACCTGATGGGCGAGATTGACGCGAAGAAGTTGGCAGACCTGTACACCAAAAAGTCCCACCATAACAACTTTGCGGTGATTTTCCTCACGCAAAACCTATTCGACAAGGCAATGAGAGTGCCAAGGTCCAACGCCCAGTACATCTTCCTTATGAGGGCGCCAAACGACATGTTGAGCATTCGCAATTTGGCAACTCAAATATTCCCTCGCGAGCAGGGGTTTCTAATCGACGCTTATAAACAGGCGTGCGCTGAGCCGTATGGGTATTTGTTGGTGACCCTTCACGCAAACACTAACAACATTTTACGACTGAGGACAAACATTTTTCCAGAGGACGACGAAAAAATAATATTTGTTTCCAAAAATGGCTAAACAAGAAAAGAAACAGCTGATCGGCCAACGGGTGCTGGAAAATTACGAATATTTGAAAACCCTTGGAAAGACATCCTCCCAGAAGAAGATACGTCATTTGTTAAGCAGCGCCGGGTGTGAGGAGCTGTTAACGCTGGTCGAAATCTGTCTGAATATTTTAAACGGAAGTTTTTGCCTGAGTAACAAACAAAAGCAGAAGATTGCCCCCTTTGCGAATTTTGTTCGAAAGTTGGCTCGAGCGAGAAGCGAAAAGAGTGCCAGAAAATTGGTCCTTCAATCCGGCGGTTCACTGTTTGCCCCCCTATTGGCACCGATATTGATTGAGGCCGCGCGATATTTGCTCGCTCGCAGAGAAGATGGCCAACAAACTAATTCTGCTGCCAATTGAACACTACAAGGGACTGGTTGCAGCAAGAGAGGGAGGAGATGATGACGTCACCGAGCAGACAAACTTTGGCTTTGTCAAACAACAGTTTGAAAAGGCAAAGAGAAAGAGGGCGGCAAACGTCAGCGAAAAGAGTGCAGAGTACAACCAGCAGTTGAGGAGATATTTAAAGCTACGCAAAGAGGCCAAGGACAAGCCGGTTAAAGTCCAACTCAGCAATGGAATGCGCCTGATGACCAAACCCCCTGCAACGGGTGTACAAATGAAGCCTGGGCCTGAAGAAGTTGAAGAGACTATTGTGATTGGTGGCAGTGAAGCTGATGATGATGAGCCTGCGGCAATAACCAGCCCCAAGTTTTCTACGCCAAAGGAGGTGGAAGTTGGCCCAGCGCCAAGACCCAGCAGGAAGAGAGATCTCAAAAAGCAGGAGATAATGGCCAAGGAGCAGCAGCTTTTGTCGATAATAAAATCAGACCCCAAGCGATTTGGCGTAAATGCGCGCGATAAAATCATCAACCCCTCAACAGGSCGKGAATTTATTGATTTTGATTTGACGAGGGCTATTGAACGGCTGGTGGACCCCCGTCCGGAAAATGCCCCGTCGCCAAGCGGTATTCGGGAGCTGACGAAAAGACTCTTGCAAGACCCAACGGCCAAGCAGTTGCTCAATCCCCTATTTGTTGGATCCGGAAAGATGGGCCCAATCAAACGCGCGGGATTTTGCCCTTTAAAATGGAAGAAAAAATAAATAAAATATACACGGATCCCTCTAATCCGGGTGGGTTTGCGGGCGCTAAGCCCCTATACGCGGCAGCCAAAAAGAAACACCCTGGCGTGAAGAGGGCAGAGTTTGACGACTTTTTGCGGGGGAGTACCACCTACACGTTATTTAAGCCCAAAAGAGAAAAATTCCGACGCCTGAGGACAATCCCCGGCGGGTTTATGACCGGTGAGTTGGCCTCCCTTTAGCCTTTTTTAACTTTGCGTTCAGATGTTCAGGCGGACTTGGCAGACTTCCAAGCCTTGTCCCGCAAGAATTCAGGTAATCGTTACCTTTTATTGGCAGTTGATGTGTTGTCGAGGCGGATGTTTGGCGCGCCGGTCAAAAGCAAAAAGCCCGCAGACATGAAAAGAGCCTTTGAAGAACTGTTTGGCCAAATGCCAAAACTTCCGGAAACGCTATACACCGACCGTGGGCTCGAGTTTGTGGCCAAGCTTCTCAAGGAATTTTACGCCGAAAAGGGCATCAAAAAGTTTGAGACAAGTTCAAAGAAGAAGGCCGCCGTTGCAGAACGCGCAATTCGTACGCTTAAAACCCGCCTGTACAAATATTTTTCTGCCAAAAATACRTCAACTTGGGTGGATGTACTTGCGAAATTTTTGACTGCCATAAATAATTCCGTGTGCCGCGCAACCGGTTTAAAGCCCCTCGACATTGACGAACAAAACGCGAGGGAGGTGTGGAAAAAAGTCTACGGCTCAAGTGTTGCGCCATCAACTAAGAGGCCAAAGATCAAATTAGGGGAAAATGTTAGGATCCCTGAGCCCAAACATATTTTTGAAAAGGGTGTGAAAGTTCAAATTTATTGCTTTTTAAAATTGTTTTTTAGGATATATGCCAAACTATTCGGACCACGTTTACACGGTTGATGAACGCCGTTCATCCAACCCCGAACATTATTTTCTCAAAGATTATTATGGGACAAAATTGAAAAGAAAATTTTATTTGSCCGAATTGACAAAAGTAAAAGTGGACAAAAATACACTGTACAGGGTGGAGAAGAAGTACAAGGAYAGGATGAGAGATGGGCAAAAAGAGATGTTGGTAAAATTTATTGGATTTCCGGAAAAATATTGGGTTACAAATGATGATTTTGTTGAACAATAAATTGAATACAAAGRACAAGTTAATCYGWTTCGGGACAAAGATCGGCAATGTTAAAYTTATATTCSGGYTCTGGCACAAACACTTGGCACTCACAACAGTGGGGGTTGTTCAGCTGGCAGTACTCCTTGTCCGTGTAGCCAAAGGGCACAACGCGCAGCCCATCATCCCTGATCACCCCTTTGTTGACGGTTGGGTTGAACCTCTTCGCCAGGGGGACAGTGAAGATGTCTCCCTTTTTGGTGATGCGGAAGTTCCTTGTCGGGTAGTTGAAGCTGCAGTAGTTGTCGCCCTCGCCCAACTTTTCCATCACCATCTCTTTCATCTTTGCGAAGTTGATTTGCTGGCAGGCATCCGAGTCGAGGGTGATGCCGCGCAGCTTCATTTTGTATTGATCTTCGCCGGTGGTGTTGTCGCGCAGCCAGAGGGCGTAGGCCTTTGGGCCCGCTAAAATAATTAAATATTTTTTGCCATTTTCCCCCCGAAACATACCACAAATGAACTCCACGATTGTGTGCTGCGGATATTCATCCGTCAGCTCGCCTAAAAAGGAAAATTTATTTAAATTATTAAATTCAAAAATACCAAGCTGTTCGCCGCCAGGCAGAGGGTCCCCCAGGGCCGTCTCGTACTCGTAAAAGATGGAGTCGGTGTCCTTAAAAAGACAAGTTTTGAAAATTGTAAAAACTTTTAAAAAAAATTACCATGTAAAGTACGCGCGTGTCTGTGCGGCGGGTGCCCTCCGGAGTCCAAAAGACCTGCTGCAGCGAGTCGAGGAGATGAATCCGCGCCGCTGAGGTCGTCCAAAGGGCCAAGGCAACCTGCGCAGTTTAAAATTTAAATTATTCCCCTCAAGCCCTTCGAAATCTTTACGTTGCTCGTGTCGTGCTCGACCACGTGCTCGTCCTTGGCCTTGTAGCAGACCATCCAGAACTTCTCCGTCAGCTGGTCAATGCTGCTAATGTCGATCTTGTCGTCGTTGAGCAGCTTGGCCAAGTCCGCGTGGTTGTCGATAATTTCCGTTTTGGTCAGCCGATTTCTGAAATTTGAATTTTGTTTCGGATTAATTTATTTTCAAAATTTACCTGAGCGCGAAACGGCCCCAAAGGGAGTTCAAGCAGAGCTTGGCGACGTAGCGGAGTCCGGGGTTGTACTTGATGTTGGCCGGATTCAAGCGCACTTGGCACACGCTAAACGCCTTGTTGATGTACGCCTGCTTTCGCGCGACCACCTCCTCCTCGCTGATGCCCTCCTCTGAACAGTTTGCCGGATATCCGCTTGCTAAATAAAATTATTAATTCTGGAAACTGTTTCAAATAAAAATTACCCTCAAATTTCATTTTCAAAAATTTCTCGAGGTAGCTGTGGAACAAGAAGCCGCTCCAATCGCATGACAACCGCCAGATGTACGCCCTGTACACGCGCGTAACTCTGTACCCGGACCGGAGGGCCTCCGCCAACTCAATGTGTGGGATTGTGGCCGAAAAGCCTAAAAATTCAAATTAATTTTAATTATTATTATTAAAAAATACTTACCTCTTTCCTCGTCCTCAAAGTGAGGGCAGTTGTAGTCCCTGTCCAGCGCGCCGTTCGGGAAGATCTCGGAACATTTCCGGCACAAGGGGAACAAAGTCCTCTTGTTCATGCGCAGCGGCAAGACGGGGATCCCGCAGTAGACGTGGCGAGGGGGCACGACGAAACACTTGATGATTCCCTCGAGTGGTTTCCCGTCGTCCCCGAGCATGTCTGCAGGCTTGCACCAATGAACGTCTTTGTCGAAGTGGACGAGAGTTGGGTGGCCGACCGGGTAGTTGGTGAACATGTTCCTGAATTTTTTTAATTTATGGCAACAATTGGAAGGCGTTTACCGTGAGGGATAAAGGCTGTTGAAGTCCTTGATTTTGATGGTCCTTGGGAGGAATTCGCCAGTTTCCTTGATTACTGACGCCCCTAACCATTCCGGGCCAGTTCGTCCTTTAATTTAATTTTTATTTTTATTCAATTTTTTAAAATTTACCGCCAAAAAAGGCGTCATGGAAGTCAATGGGGCCCGAGTCCGGCGTGTTGTCGAAGAAGGCTTTCATTGCAGGGGTGTCCTCCAGCAGCCGGTTGAGATGGCACTCCCAAACAATTTCGACCTCGAATTCCCGCGCAATTTGGGCGATCCTCTTTGCGTCCCTTGCGCGGATTGCTCCCGCTGTCTCCCCTCCTGCAACAATTGCCGCGTCGTCGGGGAAACAGTGCGGGCAGGCGTGCCAAAAACACCTGTAATGCCGGGAATATTGCCTAAATTACCTTTTCCACTCACCCGTTGACCTCGATTGCGAGGTTGTTGCCCTCTCCCGGTCTCTCCAGCATCCCGTCCAAGCTGTAGTTGCCGAACTTGTACTCGCCGCCAGGGCTTTCGACGTGGCGCAGAGTGAGGCCATTCTCGCGCATCTCCTCTTCCGCACGCCACTTAAGTTATTATTATTTTATTTTTTTAAATTTAAATAAACCTTTAGATATTTCCGCGCAATGGAGCTTTGCTTGCCTCTCTTCTCGTAGCCAAGGTGGGGAATTATGGCGATCTTCTGCTTGTCGATGTGCGCCATGGCGACAAAGAACTTCATGCAGGCGGACTAAATTTAATTTGAATTGGTATTTATTTTATTTTTAATGAAACCCTACCGGAATCGTCACCGAATCGGTGATGTCATCCCCCGTTTCTTTGTAGAACAGGTCGCGCATCTTAATCACGCCGTGCGCCAGAATTTGGACGTCTTAAATTTTAAAAAATCTTTTGAATTTTACTGCCAAATTTACCGGTTTTACAATAATCGGCGATGACTTCGCGCAGGACAAAGGGCGTGTTGAAGTTTTCGCTGTGCCAGCGCTCAAGCTTTTTGCGCTCCTCCGGGAAATGGCCGCCTGGGTAGTACATCTCCAGCGGCGGCAGAGTGTCGAGGGCAGTGTCGTAATTTTCTTCCTAAAGGGGAATTGCATAAAATATTAATTTTTAAGCATACCTTGTTGAACTTGTGCGGGAAGTATTTTTTGTTCTCCACGCCATCAATTTCAAGGCCGAACGTCTTCACAAAGGCTGCCAGTTTCACCGGAATTAATTTATAGCTTAAAATTTTAATTAAATTTGAATTTTAATTGATTTATTTTTACCTGTCCCTGAAGACAGTCGCCGTAATGCCCCCCTTTTTGGGGGCGCGCATCTCAAGCAGGTGGTTGCCCTGGCGCACAAGATCAGGGCAGACGCCCATTCTCAGCATTTCGCCGTAGACCAGCACGTGATCGTAGCGTGAACCTTAATTTGCCAGTGTTTTATGTTATTTTATTTTTTATTGGTTTACCGGCGTGTGCATAGGCGTAAGTCGTGACGGAGACAGGCTTTTCGCCTTTCTCGCCAAAGATCATGTAGTTGTTGTCGTCGTCATCGTCGCTTTCGACGTCATCAGCCTCCTCGTCCAGTAGGTTGTTTTTGGCCGGGGCGCGCTTCCGCTTTCGGCGGTCGTTCGGCTCAAGGCCAAGCGTTTCCGACTCAAAGTGCAGCAGCCATTTGGTGAACGCTGCCAGCGGGTCGTCCACGCGAAAGGCCCTGTCTACGTCGGTGTTGTCGTAGTAGAACGGCGCCCATGAGTAAAATCGGAGGGGCCCGCAAATTGCGCACGCCTTTTCCAGCTCCTTGTCCCAGATGCCCTTCTCAATGCACCTCGTGCAGGTGACGTGGGCGTAGCAGAAGTTGACCTGTAAAATTAATTTGAAAATATTGCGGGACGCCAATAATTATTACCTGATGTTTAAATCGCGCAAGTTCAGGGTCCGGCTTGAAGTCCGTCGTGCACTCAAAGTCGAAGAAGATGAGCCGCTTGTCCTTTTTCACTTTTGGGCGATACGGAATGTAACAGTCGCGCGGAGCGTGAAATCCAAGACAGACTCGGCAGAATTTCTGGCCACACTGATGCCCCTTCTGCTTGTCCTGATCCTTAAAAACAAAAAATGCAAACAAATGTACAAAAGATCAACTAACCGCAATTTGATATATGACTCCACAATCTATGCACTTCTTTGAGCTCTTGCAAATGGCATGCTCGGTGGTCTTCGTCTCTTTGCCGCGCTTAACATTTCGCGTGACAATTTTGGCGTGGTGCTCATAACAGGCTGCGCATTTGAATGTCTGAAAAGTAAAATTGGAATTATTTCCATTTGTGACTTGTCGACCTTATTGCAGCCCAAGCATGTTTCAAAGAAGGTGCCGTTCTTGTTGGTGCAGTTGCCTCTGAACAAGTTCCCGACACGTTGGCAGTTGTGGCACTTCCATTTGCAGCTCGCATTATGGCGAGTTTGTTGATGAAAGGGCATCTCGCACTAAAATTTAAATTAATTAATTGTGTTTTGTTTTGTCTCCTACTCCAAAGCAGTAATTGCCCTTGGCATTGAATAATTTTCCAATGCCCTTGATTGCATCATAGTGCCCTGCGCCTCCATCATCGCCCTCCGTGAACAGCACACAAAGTTCGTGTTGGTAGTCGCCCACATCCGATTTCCAAGAAGGCTTCATTTTGCCCGATGTCTCGAAGCAGAACAGCCGGAACATCCCAGGATGAAGTTGGTCATAAAAGGCCTTAAAATAAATATTATTGCTAAAATTATTATTATTAGTTTTGCCAACATACCTGAATTCTCTCTCCGTACTCCTCCACAGAATAAAATTGCTGCGCCAAATCAATGTTGCATGCTCTGCACAAAACGTGCACATCATTAAGCTGCTTTGCCGGTGCCCGCTTGTATTCGCTGAACCGTTGTTGAGGCAGCACAAACTTCATGCGCAGAAATTCAAACGCCCGGAATAGACAAAGGTTGTCGTTGTTCGTCAGCTCGAATGTTGCTCCCGGATGGATGGTGTAGTTAATGCTGAACTCCTTGGGCCGCCCTTTGCCTGCCAGCTTTTTCCGCTTTCCTCCGCTGTCGATCGCAGTGATGTCAATGACAAAAGATTCCTCGCAGATTGAAGGCCTCTCCTTTGATTTGTTGCTTTGATCCACCATCTCAAAGCGCGTCAAAATTGTCTCCGCCGTGGTGCTGTCGATCTTTTTGAAGTGTAGCGCAATTTCGTAGTCCAGGTGCCGCGCAGAAAGTAGAAAAATGAAGTGATCAGCGACAATATTCATTGCTTCCGCTCCCTGCACGGCGTAGGCCAAACTCATGGAGAAAAGGCCCTTCAAAACGTCCTCCGGGTATGCCGACCCCCAAATAAAGTTGAGCATAAAACGGCCGAGAAAACGAAATGCTTGAACAAAAATGTAGTTTTAAAATATTATTTTACTTAAGATTTACTTTAAAGAAATAAATGAAAAAGAAGCGTTAAAAGAATTTTTGGGGAAATTTTTGGCTTATAGGCGAATTATATTTCCTTTCTCCCAATGACGCTGTGGCCAAGTGGCTAGTGTGCGGGGTTCGACTACCAATGTGCGAAAGTTCAAATCCCGCGGAATGAAAATGATTTTATTTGATTAAAAAATAATTTTAAGAATATTTAAAATCTCGCGCAGTCAAAAAATTCGAAATTTAAATTTAAATAATTTAAAAAAGTCGCGCAGGGTGCGCAAGTCCTCGCGCAGTGAAAAATAAAAATATTAAAATAAATATAATAAAGCCTCCCAGGGGAGGGGGTACGCGCAAGGCAAAAATTTGCATAATTTCGCGCAGGGTGCGCAAGTGTGACTCGCAGGGTAAAAATTTGCATAAAGTTGCGCAGGACCAAAAAAGGGGCCATGTGCGCGAGAACCCCTTCAATAAGCACGGCAGGGCCGCAACCACCCATTATTTAGAGGCTTTAAATTTATTATCCCTGTACAATTTACTTCATTTTATTTTACCACACCTTTAAACCGGCCACTGCAAGCCTGTGCCGCTGTCAGGCACATCCAATTCTTTCCATTGAACTGCTCGGCGTCCAACTCCTTGTTCACTGTCGGTTGTTTCCGTTGTGTGCGCGCTGCAGCCTTTGGTTGTGCAGGAACCTGAAAAAAATCCCGAACAGTTAGAAAATGTTTTTATAGTTTATTAAGAAGCCCCCACAATCTCCTCATGCTGAAGGCGTTCAAGTACAGCTTCCAGCGGAGGTGCTTCTTCCAGCAGGGTATCGGCATCCATTGCAGGGCTGAACGGCCCGTCCAAAATTGGTGGCAGGTCGTCGTCCGGCAAAGCTGCCATTATTTTTAAAATTTGTCTAATCGTAAAGTAAAAAATGCCGATGGGCAACAATGAGTAAAAATTGGTACAATTTCTCCCAGGCAGCCCCTTTTTATTTGAATTTAAGGGCTAAAAATAGAAACTCATCAATCAAATCGAGAAATCCATTTCAAAAGATTCAAAATAAAATTGGGTGCGCAATTTTTTATGCGTTTACTATACAAATCCCTTTCAAATATTTGGCCAAAGTAATTAAGCTTGTCACCAAAACTTCCAAAAGTTTTTTATTTTTATTTTTGGGCTAAATTTAGAATTTATTTTACGTTTATAATTATTATTATTTAAATCTGGGGCTTTCTAAATTATTATTCTTATTTTAAAATATTTAAAAGAAATAAATGAAAAAAATGCGTTAAAAGAATTTTTGGGGAAATTTTTGGCTTATAGGCGAATTATAATCCCTTTCTCGCAATGAAGCTGTGGCCAAGTGGTTAGTGTGCGAGGTTCGACGACCGATCTGCGAAAGTTCAAATCCCTCGGGATGAAAATGATTTTATTTGATTAAAAAATAATTTTAAGAATATTTGAAATCTCGCGCAGTCAAAAATTCAAAATTTAAATTTAAATAATTAAAAAAAGTCGCGCAGGGTGCGCGAGTGACTCGCGCAGTGAAAAATAATTAAAAATATTAATAAATAAAATATAAATATTAATTAAAGTCGCGCAGAAGAAATTTGCATAATCTCGCGCAGGCGCACGAGGCAGGTGCGCGAGAGGGTCGCGCAGACCCAAATTTGCATAAAGTCGCGCACGACCCTGCCAATAGGTTTTGGCTTTAGGACTCACTTGGCTGGGCCTCAGATGGRCCGCGCTCACTTGGCTGGCTGGCGCTCAATTGGCGCCCCACCCCCTCCATAGGTATGGGCTGGCTACCGTAATCCGGTGAAATGGAAGAGGGTAACTACTCATAATCCTTTTTGTCGCACATTAAAATGTTAAGGAGAATGGTTTATCCTGTACTCTGAAACAAAGAATTCAAAATTGTTGTTTTTTTAAATAATAAAAAACAAAAACAATTTTTCTCGAGCTCTTAAGAAGTAAACTCAGTAAGTTTAATAATAAATAGACGCAGATTTAAATTTTTATATTTTAATAAATAACATATTAATATAAAAAATGGTAGCAAACAGCACAAGCATTATTTGTGCGTGTTACTTTTATCTTCTAATTAAATCTATTATATTAATATGTAAACAAAAAGGTATATAAATAGTTATCGTGAAAAATCTAAATTGTTTATCTTTAAAAAAATTATAGAGGGTTTTTCGTTAGATGTACTTGTTAAAAACTGAAATATCAAAATATAGCATTTATAACTGGTCGGTCAAAATAAAATAAAAAATTTGACCAAAATAAACTATAAACTCAAATAAAATAATTAATAATTGTTTTTTAATTGACAATCGATAATATGTGTTGAAAACGCTATTTAAATAAAATCATTTTTTTAAAATTAGACGGTCTGCAAATGTTAAATTATTTGTACCCAATAAGTAATAACACCAAAATATACATAGGAACATAAGAGCATCTTCCCAATAATTTATAAGCTAAAACAATTTTTGAATATTTCCTTAATTAAATTAGATAATTTGTAAAATATAATATTTGTTAATTAATAAAATTAAATTGATTATTAAATATAAAAATATTAGTGATCTACATAAAACAAACGATTGGGGCTTAGAATTATGATAATTTTTTTTAGTAAAAATATGCATAAATTACAGAACTTCTAGTGCAGAGTGTGACCTTTGCTGAATCGCGTCACGCGTGACGGCGGAAGCACGATATCGGGTGCTGACTTAGTCATGGACGCACTCGGATTGGATCAATGTTATTAAAAATATAAAAAAATTATTAAAATCTTTTCAAAAAAATACTTGTTAATCATTTTTCAAACTCACCACAAACCAACAAAAAACTTCTATAAATATCTTTCAAAATTGGGGAAAAGTCAAACGATGAAAAAATCAAACCAATAATTGTTATTTAATTAAAAATCTATAAAAATAAAAGTCCCAGCAGCATGCGGGGCATTATTAAACCATACATTTGTTGCAAGGAGTTGACAAAAGTATATAACAAGTAAAGTTGAACAATAATAATTTAGATTAATTGGCATAACTTTTAAAATACATCAAATACTATGTTACTATGTTTATTGCTTTTATTTTTGATTGAAATGTAAAAACCATACCTTAAATTATTGCCATTTAATTCTTCGTTCGTTGTGCTTTCGAGCGACTCCTTTTGCCTCGAGTACGCTACACGTTTCTCGGAGAGAATCGGCATTTTGTCTTAGAGAACCATCTATTGAAAAACGTAAAATCTCTTTAAATCAGATTAAAGAAAAATCTTTACATTGAATTTACAACATTTAATCACTGATAATGATTTGCGTGGGCTATGCTATCCATTCGGATAAATGATATCTGGTCAAATTAAATTTATTAAAAAAAAGGATTCTTCTTTAATTGTATTAGAGCTTATTTAAAAGATTATGTGTTACTTAATAATTAAAAAATATGTTTTTAAAATCAAATTGACTTTGACCACTGTATCGCATGACTCAATACTTATTTAAAAATTTAATTATAAGGACCGTAAACCAAAAAATATAAATAAAAAAAAGACAAACTTAAAACCAATTCCGATATTAAAAAGGTAATTAAAAAATAAACGATTTAAAAAGACTATTCGGGCTGACATTGGCCCACTTTTCCTTTCATTATTTTATCAAGTAATCTAAAAAGCTATCTGATATAAATTTCACCGTAAAAAGAGCAAATTAATTATTTTCATATGAAAGTCCGGAAGGTATATCTTCTCGTTATGCACAGAGCCAATAGTATTCTGAAAAATTTACTAATTTTATTTCGAATTTTAACAAAAAACACTTATATATTTAATTTTTTTACATTTCAATCGTTAAAAATTGACTAATGTTGAATAAAATAAAAAATTTCCCAAGAATTATATTGATAAAAAAAATCACAAAAAGCAAGAATGATCGAATAGTGAATTTAATGGCGAATTTGACAGGTGCGTACATCTGTCGATAGGACATTTCTACTCTCGAAGCAGTGGCCAAAACAAACTCAGCAAGCCTCCGATGCTCTGTGCAACATTTTGTTTGCGTCTTATGAACAAAATGAAGAAAACTTTGGAAACTATAACACCAAAAACCATAAATTCTTACTAAAATTCAATTTTAAAATATCATATAAATGTATTATTTATCAAATAAAAGAAGTAGCTGTTATGTCGCATTTTTGACAAGCAGTATGGAGCCTTTTACGGGTATGAATTGAAGCAGGAACAATACAACAAAAATTATAAGCAAATTTAATACTTATCTTCTAAATAAAATTTATATCATCAAGTTCGAAGATTGCATCGTAAACTGAATTATTTAACAAAAAATTTAAAAAAAATAAATTTAATTTTCAATAATCTTTTTTTGAAATAAGGGAGATAAAAAGAGCCACATCCTGACCAATTCCTTCGGTTTTCGCAAAAATTGATCAAAGAGCTGTAACATCTTCAAATATCTTATTCTTTATCAATCTGGTTAACCTTCTTTCTTTCTACGCTCATTTCTTTCCCTCTCCCGCGCGCTGGTACATTTGCTTAGAGGGATTAATAATGATCAAAATGCTTAGCGCGCGCTTAAACGTTTATCGTTAAAACGAAGAATTTCAGGTTAAAAACATGTTTTTCAGCATAACTCGACAAAACAAAGCTGCAGGAAAAATAGGCAAGCTATATCCCTATTAATCAATCACTGTCGAAATCACCGGGCAAGATTTTTATTTTTGCCTCGGGTAGTTTTTTATTATTAAGCTTAATTTAAAACATGCAAAAAATACTATTAAAAACTCATAGCAAGTAACATTGATTGGCAATAAAATAAAATAAATTAGGTTTAAAAACAGCCAAGGACCATATCAAAACCCGATTAGAAGGGCATTTGCAACTTGACAATTTGCGCTTATATGTAGAAAAAACTATATAATTCAATTAACAAAAAAAACATAAATTGAAGTTACAAAATGAATTTAAATGTCTTTTAGTGGTTTAGAGTTATTTATCCTTTTATGATATATTAGCTTAAATTTAAAGATGCTTTGTATACGCTTATGTTATATGTTAGGGCAGTGTACGGTCGGTTTTACCGGGGGTCTCGGTTTTTGGTTAGGCCGGTTTTGCCTCGCCCGGTTTTCGGTTTCGATTTTAGGCCGACACCCGGTTAACCGAAAACCAAATCCGGTTTTTGGCAAACCATAAGGGGGACTCTTTTGATTTTCAAATACTTAAATTTTGGACCAATTTTTTTTTAATTTTTGTTAAATTCTAAAATTTTGCGGTGCCTACTGGAAAATAAAACATTAAACGTACTAAAATCCATTAAACTTTTATTTTGTTTATTTTGGCAAAATGTGAGTTGTTAAATCAGGGCTCTNAAAAAAAAAAAAAAAATTTATTAATAAACGATAAATGCAAAATGAAAAAACCATATTACTTTTTTCCATTATGAGCAATCCTCTAAGTCGGCCATTGAATTAAGCGAGCCCGATATAAATATTCAAAATGTAAAAAATAATCAAAATATTAACAATTGAAAACATTTTGCTTTAATATAAAAATATAAAATATTTCTTAAAGCTAAACAAATTTTATTTTAGCTTTTTCATGATAAACTATTTATCTTTTTTGCTTTACATATTAAAAAGTAACACGCACAAACAATGCTTGTGCTGTCCGCCAACACTTTGTAAAAGACGCTCTGCTGCCGCTTTTTAAAGTTGGTTTGGCCCGGGAAGATTCATAATTTTMGAATAATTTACTTTTTTAATTATTTATATTTTTATATTATTTTTGTTCACATTGATAGTATAAACAGAATAATTGTGTTTTTTTATTGACTGATACCATTTGTTTATTAATTAATTTATTTATTTAATTTGCATAATAAAATTTTAAATCTGTGTCTATTTATTATTAATCGTATTGATTTATAATAAATCTGAAGCAATAAGTTGGAGATCACTTCGGCTGTCTTCGTCCTTGATGAAGAACACAGTTTGCATTAATTATCTTCCTTTATTAGTAATTATTTTATATTTGGTATTTATTGGCTAGAAACCACCTTTTTTAATTTTTGACATTAAATTTTGAGCAATACAAATTACACTATTTTTTCTTTTTATGATTGTTTTTCTATTTCTGCTTCAAACTTAGGCACTCGACCCTTTTTTCAAAAAAATTTTCAAGTGGGGGTGTCTGGGCACTCTACCTTTATGAACATTTATATATATTTTATTTTACTTTTCTTTTGCTGCAAAATTTACTTGATTATTAAAGTCGCCATACGATTGTCGAATAATGTTTCAAAGTTAATAGTTCAATAAAAACTATATTGCTTTTGGAAATTAGTCTTTTTTTTTAATTTAGTCGTGTAACCTTTAATTTTTAAATTTATTTTTCTTGAAATATTCTTTAACTTATCTAAAAGAGAGTTTTTCACTGGGTGCTAATTCGACGATTATATTACATATTATGTAATTTTTAAAAGCTTTTGTATTTTATTTATTAAACACTGTAGAAAAAATTACTTTCAAATCTTTTGTCAACAGAGCTAATTTTATAATGTCTATTCTGTAAGCTGAAGCTTTAACGAAAACAAAATAAAATTAAAAAAGTTTGTTTAAAAGTTAGAAATACATTGCAGTCTGTTTCGAGAAACGTTCAATTTTTTGTTTTTTTCAATAATTTTGCTTACAGGTTTTATCACAATACATATAATTATATAAAAAATATTATAATGGAATCATTTTTTTAAAAATTTATGCTTAACTATTTTAATAAGTTAATAATTTATTTCTTTTGCATATCAATATTAAATTTTGTTATAGGGGGCGATAGTACAAATCGAGTATATCATCCAAAAATTTTTTTAATTCTTGTTAATTTGCTTTAAACCCCTTGTCACTTAGCACGGACGTTTGTACTTCGACATTTGTGAAATTTAAATATTTATTGTTTTATTTAATTTTTCTAACAAATTAAAAACCCCAAGTTGAGAGCAGCTTCAATTGCTTTAAATCTTTTATAGCATAAATCGCAAATAGCTTTTTAAATGTTTTAAATACCAACCACTCTTTTCTGATGTTTAGCTTGGTAGGCAAAAAAAAAACTACGAAAATATTTTAATAAAATTACTTGGTTATCTTTTTAAAGTCAAAAAATTCGTTTGAAAAATTCCGTTTTTCTTTATTTTTCTATATTTTTTCAAATGTTGCTATTAAAATTCAAAAAAATTTTGTGAAGATGTTCAAATAAGACTAATTCCTCGTATTATTTAAATTTTTTAAATTTCAATATTTTGTGTACAATTTATATTTCCTATTTTGTCATTTCATTATATTGTTGTCTTTTTTTGCGCCAATATATTTCCGCCGTTTTAGCTCGCCTTGAAAGTCGCGCGAAACAGTCAACCAGTTCAGACTACCGTTTTAGAAACCTTTTGGTTTTCCTTCAATTTGTCTACTTGTTTTTAATTAAACGTTTGATTTTTGTAAGAAGTGATTCATTTGTTTATTTTAAAAACCTTTTATGTATGAAACTTTTTAACAACTTTTTTTTTAATCTTTATTTATGACTTTAAGATAGTTGATAATTGATGTCATAATTTAAAAGTTATCATCAATTGTCGATACAATTGTGAAATAAAGCATGGAAAATATAAAATCTGCTGTGATTTGGGTATCGAAGCAATATCCCGGTTGATAAAAATATAAAAATAACAATGTACCGGATGATTAGGACGATTTATCGGTCACAGTCATCGAGCAATGAAAAAAGACCAGTGCGCTGGTTGAAACTGTGCATTTTAACACCATTACATAAATTATGATTGATTTAGCCCTTTAAATTATTATTTTTGTTTTATTGTTTTTTTCAATATTATTATGTCTCAAGATGACGTTGACAGTAACCAAACGAGCAATTGAAATGTGCCCCAAGTGCCTGGTTGATTAGAGCTATGTTAAATTGTAATACTTGTTTTTGCAATTTTATTTAATTAGTGATTTTAAGAAATTGGTTAATCTTTGAAATTCTATTGCATTAACGCTTTTATAAAAAGTGTCATCTCTTGTCAATTTTAATGTAAATAAATACAGAATGTTAAATTTATATTTACAAATATTTTAGGCACTCCATATGTCGATGCTGCGGCCGAAACTGCAAAGATTTGGCAAAATGCCGTTAGGCTCTATATTTCAAGGGTTTTATTGAATAAAACCTATTTATGAAAATAAAATTGAACTGGTGATTATTTCTTTTTGCATAATTTTGACTCACGTCTTAAATTCTAAAAAGGTGGAAAACAATGATTTATATTCATTTGGTATTTAATAAATATTTTTAAATTCATCCGTTTGAGCCGCTTAAATTGTGTTTAGAATTGTTTCGTTTTAAATTGATGCAAGCTAAAAAGTAGGTGAAAAGTAGTTGCTCTAATCTTACTAGTTTAGTTGGTTTTTAAATTTATACATCTTTATTTATTTCTACAATCTATGATTTTGATTCTTGCATAGAAAAGTATATTTTAATTTAATTATTTATTAACAATAACAAAGGCTTAGTTTGTAAATAAAGTGCTTTTTTTGAATGAGTTTTTTGCTTTTTAGACTGGATTCAATCTAAGTTTCGCTTATTTGGTTTTAGGTTACTTCTGGCGATTTTATTTAGATATCTATCAAAGTTTGTGATCATAATGTAAATTTCAATATTGAATTTAGTTTGTAATTATTTTATAAAGTTTGTTCTGGTTTAATCAGACATTCGAATATGTATCCTTTTTGATGCACTGCCAAAACTGTGGGTTTCCGTCTGACTGACCCTATTTTCATGTATCGAACTTTTTATTTATATAGCAATTTTCAAGTATTACATCTTATGATTAGTCATTGATTGATGCTTTTCTTTTTCTTAATATAACACTAGAAAATGCGACAACAGAAAATGCGACACTAAGATAATCTTTTTAAAAATTGAAAAACTTTTTAAACTTATTTTTCTATTAATTTTTGATAAATAATATATGTAATTGGTAATCCTTATATTAAAACAATTGCAATAATGACCAGGAGAGATATAAATTGGAGCGCATTGCTAACGAAACGCATCGGCACCCGCGCGTTCACGAATCGGCAAGTTTGCCGGTGGCTATTAATGGCTCTATTAAATAAGGGAGGGCCAAATGCAACTGCGCCAACAAGTGACAGATGAAAACCCCATCACAACACGTCAAGCAGAGACGGAGGGCGGGGTCCACTATTTTTTGCCTAAGTCTAAGCCTAGGGTGGCTTAGGCCTTTTCCAGGGTCGCATTTTCTTAGAGTTGCATTTTCTGTCGGTGTCGCATTTTTCTCCGGTGTCACATTTTTCGCTTGGTGTCGCATTTTTGGTGTCGCATATTCCAGTGTCGCATTTTCCGGGAGCCGTTCCATTCGGCCTTGAACTCATTTATTCAATTATATTGTTATTCATAAAATAAATAAAAATCATATGGCTGTTCAGAAAGGGTTGCCGTTTGCTTTTTCCTTCATTGAGTAATAAGAATTTATTAAGCTTCTCGTTAAGGCACCGTAAAATATATTTTATAAACTCTTCCAAATTAGATACTGCATTAATTTGAATAATTTTTATATTTGATAATTTTTAATAATTTTTTTGTTCGTTTTAATGGAATGTTTCATTAAATCTTTCTGCTTGCTTTTTTGTATATTATTACAAAAAAATTTGTCCTTGTTATTAATCTAACATTTAAATTGTATATATAGATTTTTTAGTAATTTTTATTAGTGTTTATAAACTTTTGTTTTAGCAAAAATTATAATCACCTCAAATCTTATATTTTTAAAAAGTGTTTTTACATGTTTAATATCAATTTATGAAATATATTATAAGTTTACATAATGTTTGTTGATTTTCATCGTCCATCCACCAGCCAACGACTGCAATCGGCTATTCATTTGCATTTACGTGGGTCAAAATAATAATTTATTTGTTAAATGAAATTCTGTTTATAATTTAAATAATAATCAAAATTAAAATATTTTTGCTTAACGAAATGCTGTTTATAATTTAAATAATAAAAACAAAATTAAAGGCGATTATTTTTTTAAATGAAGATTTATGAAAAATAAAAAGATAAATGCGCTTCTTTGGGTAAATTCTTCGTTGTGGTCGATGATTTTGTGAACTGTTTGAAGCGCTCTTTCCTCAAGGCATATGATGCAGAACAAAATACATCTTTGTACGATTTATCATAGTATAAGTTATTCATTTTTTCTGTTGTTTTAGTTTATTAATTTTTTTGATTTAGCTTTTTGTTTTTTGACAAATACTTTACGCTTCATCTTCGAATAATTTTTTAGATTCATATTTCTTAGGGTTTTATTGAGTATAAATTGAACTGATGATTATTTCTTTTTTGCATAGCTCTAACTCGTTGATTTAAATTCTGACTACTTTTTTTTTTATTTAATAGTATTTTTACGTTAGAAAACGCGCTGGTGTACTCACGTTTAGTTTGCACAGCAGTACTGGATTTGAAGAAAAATGCTTTTCTTTGGATAATAATATTATTATTTTCTGCCCCTCCGGCTATACCAATTGCACCACTGACAACGGCTTCAGCCGTCCTTTACGATTTTAACAAATGAAGCAAAAAATTTTTGGTTTGTAAATTTTAACAAAACGTAACTCAATTTAATTTTGTTTTTGATTATTTATTTTGCTTTTTATTTGTAAATGCAACATATGAGCATATTTTAAGTTTTATCATATACGCTCACATTTAGGCTCAACTGTTAACGATTTCGAATTATTATACATTAACTATTGTTGTCAAAAATTTTGTTCGTAGTTTAGGAGTGTAACTCATTGTTTTGTGCTTTTTAATGATATATTTGAATTATGCTTTTGTGAAATCCGGAAGTTAATGCCGAAACAAACATTAAATTTTTTGTTATAACCTTTAAATTTTTGAAAAGTTCGCAAATTAAACTAACAATAAAAAGTCTTTGCTCAAGGGATTCCCAATGCTTTTCAACATCCTTTGCAATTATTTCGCTTTGAACAAGCTAAATTTTGTTTTTTAGATTTTATTCCTTTAAGTTCAATTTGTGCTTTATCTATTTGACGCAATACCATCTCAGTTGTAAAAACATTCAGGTTGCCGATATTTTATTAATCATTCAAAAACGATGTTAATCAATTTCCAACACTTATTAATAGCGATATCGTCGTATTAGAAAAGTTTATATGTTTATAATGTTTTTTTTATTTAAATCGTTTATTATTACATTATTTATTTATTTGTTTGATTCATTCATTTATTTTAATATTTTTTATGTATACAATAGATTCATATGTCTGCTAGGAAATGTTTTCCCGGTTCCATTTTTTTTGACGGTTCCGCGGTTCCGGTTCCAAAGCGGATCTGGATTTTGATTGTTCCTCGGTTCCGGTTCCAAAGCGGATCTGAATTCGCGGTTCCAGGAACGGTTCCAACGGTTCCGGTCCCAAATTCCAAAAATTTGTAAAGGTGGCCAAAAATATTTTTAAAAACCAGAAAAAAAGGAAGTTTATCAATTTCCATCCCTGTTAATAGCGCTGGGATTCATATTTGATAAAAAATAAAAATATTTCACTTATAATATGCGCTTAAACCCTCAAAATATGTGATAAGTCAAAAAATACGCGGAAATGTGGTAAATTTGTGCGGGCACAATTTATCAATTTATGCGTAAAAACTTATCAAATTCTTCAATATTTTTTGTCTTATAAATTGTTACTGTAAAATATTGAAATTATGTAATGTTTTAACATGAATTTTAAATAATTTATATTAATTTTGTCTTCAAAATATTTGTCTATTTTAGTTTTGCGTTTTTTAAAATAATAGTGGCTTTGTTTCCTTGCTTTCAGCATTCATTTTTGATTCTGAATATTTTTTAAATTTATTAATTCATTTTTTGAATAGCTCCGCAATTCGCTGTCATGTGGTAAACATTCTTAATTAAATGCGTTAATTAATAACTTTTGCATTTGTATAACTTTCGTATGCAAAACTTTTATTTTAGACAGCATTTTCTAAAATAGTATATTTTCACCAATTTTTATTTTATCCGATGAAGAAGAATCCGCCCGTGCAAATTTATTTGCCTGTCCGGTGATGTTGCTTCTTTTGCCTTCGAGCGAAATAGTTGTAGGTAGACAAAAAAAAATATTTTTAGGCTTTTATTTTGCATTTTGGTTTTAATTTCTGACAAATAAATAGTTTTAAGGACGTCTTTTTATTGTACATTATATTTTCTTTATTAACTCATTTCATTGTAAATTTTTTTTTTGATATAATGCTATTTTTTTTTAATTTATGAGTAGGAATAATGATAATGGCAACTGACCTTTTTTTAACAAAGATAAATATATTTTAGCTTTTTTTGTTGAATATACCTTAGATTTATTTATCAGGATTTTGTTTTGCTCTTTATCTTTTGGCAATATTTATTTTGCTAATCTTTTTTTAATTAGTATAATATGCATAAAAAAAGCCAACAATTTTATTTTTTATTTTTCTTTTACCATTTTATTAAAAGTCTTTACATTTTTTTTATTACTTAGTGCCAATTTAATTTCACAAATTAATAAGTTTTAAGTTTTGTAACAAATAGTAAATTCACATTTAATTAAACCCTCATCCATTTACTTATTAGTAATTTATCAAAAACTAAGTAATTATTATATAAATTTGAAATCTTAAAAAATTAATAGTTGTTTATGGTCGGGTTAACCTAACCAAAACCGTAGCAGCTTTTTTAGCCCAAAACTAATAATCGGAACCGGTCTAATCGAAAAGAGAGACCACTCGGTTCCCGGTTTAGTTGTAAAAACAAAAATACATCCACTAATGATGGATTTTATGGGAGTTTGTTAAGAAAATTAAAATTGTTTAAACATTTGCCAAAAAATGAAATTCATTTTTTCATTTTAGAAAACATACATTCAAAATTTTAAACGGTTGAATTTTTTTGTCGAGAACCGCAATTCCTGAGGATTGCCCAAAATTGTTATATTCTTGCATCATTGCCAATAAACTACCAATTACCAGGGTTAAGAGACATTCTGAAAAGACAGAAAAACAACAAAATATTTTTGCTTAATTAGTAATAAGTAACACTCGAATTTAGATGTCTGAAAGGAAAAAAGGGTAAAATTACACTTTGATTTCGGTTCTTGTTCCTTTTTTGGTTAATTTTGGAGAGGACGCCAACCTCATGATGTATGTTTGGGCGGAAAAGGTCATTGCTCCGACCAATCGAAGTGTGAGAAAGATGCATAGTGAAAGCAGAGAAATGGGGATAAAAGAAAGCAAACAAGTTGAGAGCAGAGAAAAAGTGATTTGCTTTTTCTTTCCTCTCTTACTCTGTTCCAATCATTTTGCTTTCTTTCTCTGCCCAAAGCTTTATTTCTCTTCTCCCTATTTCTCTGCTTCACCATGTATCTTTCCATACTTCGATTTGCACTGACCTTTCTCCGCACAACCCCACTTTCATCCATTCATTTTTACATCGAAAAGTTGTCACCCAATCCATAAGGACCAAAAAATGAACACAAATTGAAATGGAAGCGTGATTTTACTCTTTTTGGTTAAGACATATAAATTTATTAAATTTAATTTGGCAGATACTTAACACCAGGCTCGTATCGGGTAAAAACAATTCCCAAGGACAGACATATTGAAAGGAGATAACAGGAAAATTTGGCCAAATCAAAGGACGCTCAAAATTTAGGTTTTATCAAAACAAAAACGCTTTATTCTTCTTCAAATGGCTTATATTTTTTATGAATTTTTTCCAAAATATTCTTGTTTCCGCTAAACAATTTGTGCATTTTGCCACATGTGAGCCCAAAATTCACTGTAACAAGTATAAGTTATTCTTGTTCAAATGGCTTGTATTTTTCTCCCGAATGAATTGGGCAAAAATTTAAAAATTTTTTGACTCAATAGCGCCCATAAATCAATAAAAACAAATCAAAATTTAATTAGCAAAATATTACATGCTACAGCTAATTTCTACAAGTAAAATACGAAAATAAAATAATAATAGAATTTTCAATTCAGTAAAGTTTTGCTATAATTTACAGCAGAAAATGTGATCAAAAAGAATATTATTTCTTCAAAACAAAACTATACAAGTTATTTAAAGTTTAAGCATAAAAAATTAACTTTTTTATGATTTCATCTTGTTTAACAAGATTTATCAAACTCCACTATGTTGAGTATGTGTCATATTAAGTTCAAATATTTTATTTACTGAAAAAGTTTCAAATTCGCAAAGGTAATACAAAATTAATTAATAAAATAAATCAAAATATATGGTGTTAAATTCATGGAAATGGAAGGGGGCGGAGAGCGAGTCGCGCATCTCGACCAGATAAAAGAAAGACGATTGCCCACTCGTCAGTGATATCTCAGTCTCCATTTTGTACATTTTTTTCCTAGAAAATGATGAATAATTGTGACACATCGCCAAGTTCGCAGAAAACAAGAAGAAGTGCGCTGGAATTTTAAAAAAATTAGAGAAATATATAATCAGCCATTACAAACAAAATTTAAAAATAATATTCAACATAATATCAGACAGTTAATTTATTAGTAAAGAATATTTTACGGAGCATTTTGCAAAACTATAAATAAATTACATCACTAAGAAAATGAACAAAAATCCCCGCAAGACAGAATTAAGCAAACTTTTACATGTCTTACAATTAAAAAAAGAGTTTAAAACTAAAGATTTGCTATTTAATCGATAAAAATAACTCCTAAGGTATTTGTTTTAATAAATATACCAAAAATTAAATTTAAAACATGAAGTCCATTACTCCAAGCAATTAATGGCATAAACGTATTTTAAACGATAATGTAATCACGTCAGATCTCGCCAATCTCCTCTTCAAACACCTTATGAATTCCTTGTGCGAGTCAAGCCTTGATTTTGTGAAACCATTTATTTTACTTATGATCCTAAATACAAGAAAAATTAAGACTGAATGAATGATGGTTGCATAAAAAAATGTTTTGAATGGAAAGGCTGAAAAAAGATTTTGATACTAGCTATTTTACATAAAAAAATACCAACCTTTTATATGATAAAGGCAAAGAATAACTAATAAAATTGTAAACAAATAATAGTATATTTACTTTGGTAGCAATTCATAATTTTGCTCGGTAAGACATTCTGAAGAAGTTGGAAAAGCATCCTTTTCTCCATTTATAAATTAATTTAAAAAAATATGCAATAATATACATGCCAATTATATATAGAATCAAAGCAAACAATTTTACATATTGTACTAATGGATTATTGTAATTTTATTTATAAAAATTTTAAATAAAAAACAATTAATATAAATCTATTGCTTCAAATATTTTACTCTACCGCACCTCCTTATGCCAGAGTTTTTAAAAATTTATAAAAAACATTAAATTAAATAAGTTTCAATATGATAATATTTTATTTAAAAAAATTAAATAAATTCTAAATGAATCCAAATATATTGTCAAAGAAAGGGAATATTAGAATAATTTATGCGTTCTTTGCCTGTAAAAAATTTACATTTTCCTACAATAGCCTAATAAAATAAAATAATAAAAGAATCAGCTTCAACGATTATCAAAATTTTTGGGTGGTGGTGCTTCTCAATTTGAAATTAATAACAAATTGTAAAACGATTTAAACTCTCTTTAAGATCACTTCTCAGCCGGTTGTGGAATAAATGGAAATAAAGCGTTAAAACTCATTACAAATAATGCGGAGCAAAAGAAAAAGAATCATAGTTTGTTTGGCTCATTTTGCAAATTATTCATAAAAGAAAATTAAAAATTACTTGAAAAATTATTTTTAAATTCATTAACAAACAGTACAATCGTCAGTCTCTTCAAACATATTTAAAATTATAATTACAAAATTACAAAGAAAATTTTTTAAATTGGAGCAGTACAGCCTTTGAGGATTCATAAATTATTTGATATTTCAAAATAAGTTGGAATTTAAAAATTAAAACATAGCATAAGTAACCTAAATTTAAAATAAATTTACATTTGTAAACTTTTTAAGGTCTTCACTTGCTACGTTTGCATGAATATTATTAATTGGAACAATTATAAAGTTTTGATTTATATTTTAATCCAAAAAAAACTCTCAAAACCCTGATAGGTCATTAGTACCAATTAAATTTTTAATAGGTAAATTAAAAAAAATTCAATTAAGAAAAAATAATTTACCTAACTTAAGGCAAAAGCAATGACATTGTCCCACAAAATAACGAGACACAATCAAAGTTGTGGTGTCTCAACCAAGTTTGGCTGATGGTGCAAAAAACAAACACGCTAGCGGCCAAATTTATAATAAAAATTAAAAGGATTAATGTTGAGATTTTACACTAAACAAAAATAGTATAAAAATCGAAAATATTCCTATTAATTATCAACTAATTTTATCAACTATTAAGTTTTTTTTATTGAAAGCTATTGCTTGTTTAACAACAAATACAAGCTCCATTACGTCGAAATGTGCCATATTAATTTTAAATATTTTATTCAAATTCGCAAATTCAAAACAAAAGTATGTGCCTGCCTGATCAGGTAAAAGAAAACACTGAGTACACCTTCACAAAAACCCAAAAAAAAACAAAGTCAAACGATTAAGATTCTAGAAGTGATACATAGAAGCTGCCACATGTAACGCAGTCCACCTATCCTTATCTTTCTGGTTAACCTTTGCCTTATTGACAAATGAAAGTCGTAAAGAAATTTTCTTTAAGTGTTGGGAACGCCTTCACCAAGATAACCGAGTTATTTTAATTTGCTAAAAACGCTTAAATAGAAATTAATATTAAAACATATAATGAAATAATCTCGTTAATTTGCGCTTTAAATAAATTTTTGGCTTTATTGATGCAAAATTTAAAACAAAAGCTTAAAAGTAAATGGTCAAAAATTCTTCTATAAGTGTTTGCCAAGAAGTGCAGCATGTTAAATTTCTTATTGTAAAAAATTAATCTTAAAATGTATTTTTTGGTTAATATTTAATTAGCAGGAATAAGCTAAAATATTAATCAACCTAGCTTACAAAATTATTTTTAAAATTTAAATTAAAGAAAAAAAGAGGTGGCGCAACAAACATAAATTATTCTATTCTAATTGTAAAGAACAAACAAATTTAAATTTTATTCATAATATAAATATGATGATGATTTATTAATATAAAAACAAAGACGAAGAAAAAAATGAGGATTCCAATATTTCTAATTAACTCTCCAATTAAAGCAAAGAAATAGTATTTAATTTTAATGTGTAGACATTTATGTCAGAAATGATAATTCTTTTATTTCTAAACGCAGTGTACTTGTCTGTATAAAACATAAAATAAGCACACTATTATATTATTCTTAAGACAAACTTCAAAATTAAGCACTTACTCACAAGTACGAATCGGCATTGTCGAAAAAGTCAGGAAGGGACCAACTCGTATATATAATTAGCAGAGATAATAAACAAATATAATTAAAATAATCAATAAACATGAACCAAATATTTGCATCAATTAAATTTGATTGCTATTTGCGTATCTGGGTGTCAATCCGCATTATTTAAATCAATGAGTTATAATGACCAAGGCTGGGATTTTATACCAATTTACGATGCCGACTAACTAAAAATGTCTTATAAAGATTGAAAAAACAAAATATTTATAACTAAATAGCAGCATTAAATCAGTTTACCAGCCGATATTAAATACGGTTAAATAAAATTTTAAACCGTCAATTGTGACGAACTCAGATTTTAGATTTCCGCTAAATTTATGTACATAATCCACTTTGTTAAAAGAGATTAATATTATTTAATTTGTAAGAAAATGCAAAGCCAATTGTAAGTACTGTTTTTTTATTAATAAAGATTAATAATTTAATTTGTGATATTGAAAACATTAAGGCAGGTAGCGATGCTATCAAAATCGAAACATATAAAAAATAAAAGAATATTGTACTTAAAGTCATTACCTTCAAAAGCGATTTTAATAGATAAAAAATAAATATATATACATATCACACACATTTGGGCTTTATGCTAATAATTACCAACTTTTACATTAAAATTGTCATTAAAACCAAAAAGTCACAATGACGGCGCTGGCGCACCTGCTAAGTGTATTTGATCCACTTGGATTACTGTCTCCCGTGTTACTGCCGGGAAAACGATTATTTACAACAGCCTGCCTGTTATTTTACTTGTTCAGAAACCCAAACAAAATTAGCGAAGAAGATATAAATAATTTCTGTAAAAAATAAATCAAAAAACGAAAACAGGTCCTAACAGAAAACGACATTGAACAGACTGGGTGAGTTCAAATACGATTTCTTAATAAAATTTATTTATAAATAACTTATTTTAYTTAATTAACCTAAAGATACATTAATATACCTAAAACAATTTCATCAAATAATCTTRCCTTTATGATCCGCGCATTAACATTAAAGCAATWTTTWTTTAAATTCTCGACTTTATCAACARATTTGATATTAAAAAATAATAATTTCATTTTTGTTAAAATTAAATCCAAAAGATAAGCTAATTATAATCAACAAGAATAAGCTAACACTATTGAATTTTAAAAAGAACCAATGTTCACATAAATCGCTTTATTTTCAAAGTCCAATAATTCCAGCTAACTTATTGAGTCAAATGTAAATTAAATAAAAGCAAAAAAGCCCCAATCTTTACTTATGGCAGCTTACATGATCAACGAAKTTCTCAAGGAAGCAAAACCAATTCAGCGAACTTCTTGAATTAACCAACACTTCTTATACATTTTATTAAAATGTAAATTAAATGAACGCAAAAAAGCTCTAAAAAAGATCAGATTAAGCAGAGTAAATATTTAATTTATATAAGAAATAAAGTAATAAAATAATCATTTTTTTCAAAAAATTGTATAATAAAGTCAAATACTTACAAAATATTGAAATCGAACATGATTAAAGAAAATTGTTTTACCAACAAATCTTATTTGGGGAAATTTATGATAAAAAACGGTTGCTAAAAATTTTAGACAATAGAATACTTTAAAATGTTCAAATTTTTACGGACCTCCACTAAAAGACTAAATATTATATTTTAATGAAAAATTATTATAAAAAACTTATATTTTTTAAGAATCTATGGTCCACCAACAACAAATTATCAAAAAATTAAAAAGATAACGCTTACATAGTTTGATATAGTAAAATTTGTAGGACAGCAATATTGATGAGCAATCCATTATTTTTACCTTTAGAATAAAGCCAAATATGAAATTCTCATGTAATGTAAAGTATGCTAAAAAATATTAACAAATAAAACATACAATTCGGAACAATAAATACGAATTTTGATGTTAGAATATGAAAGAGCAATGAAAATAGATAAAAAAGGATTAACATTATTTAATAAACAAAGATGATTAAACCTCATGAAATTAAATTAAAGCTCGAAAATAGTAGCAAATATTCATAATTAAAAAATATTTAATATACCTTTTAATTAATTATCGTAGTAATCAAACGATGGGGTTTGCCTTTTTGCCCTATTTCCCGCCCTTGCGGCGGCTGGCTTTTTTCCCCGCCTAAAACATTATTGAAAAGTAACAAAATATAATTAAGTTTTTTACTAAATTAGACGAAAAATATTATTTAAATGGCACACAACTAATCAATTTTACAAAGTCTTCCATCAAAATGCAAAACTATGAGAAAAAATGGCCTATTTTGAACGATTGTTAATAAAATAAATTGCTTTTGTACTCAAAACAATTAATGAAAATAAAACAAAAAATATATTTTCAAAAAATAGAGAGACAAAAAAAATTTATTCTATGAATAATTAAAAACAATAAAATGTAAACACCATATGACTGACTCTACCACCATAATTATTTAAAAAACTGTCTTGAAATTGTTATGAGTAATTAATTTAGTGAAATAAAATGAAGGTTCTGAATCGACCTTGTAAAACATACTTGATATATTAATTGGTTGCTTTATATTTTATTTGGGATTAATAGACTAAAAATAAAACAAAAAAAAAGAGAAAATTATAATACCAAATAATTAATATTATATTTTACACTAAAGACAAATGCTGAATAAAAAAAATATTAACCAAGATTTTGCTTTATTAATCTTCGCCCGTGTGATCTAATCGTGGGCTGCTGGCTCCGTATTTCCCCAAGAATTCTACACACCCATTCGTAATTTGGGCACGTGGTAATGCCAAGAAAAACAATAAATTTAGAATGTTTACAAAACTAAAAATATTAATTTTAAATAAAAATAAACAAATAATAAATGTTTTAATCGAAGCAATTTAGAATGTTCGCACAAATAAACTATCCATTTTATCAAAAAATAATGACTGAATTAACTTAGATAAACAAAGGAACATTTGTAAAAAATAAATTTAAACTAGATATAAAATAAGAAGTTTTTTTAAAATTTAATAATAGTTAAAAGCTTTAAATCTATAAGTAGAGAAAACCGAATTGTATTTTAACTATAAATTATGCTTATTTAATGTCATAATCTAAGAAGACGAGAAAGATTAATTCAAAAAATTAAACCAAAAGTATAATTTTTTAAACATTGACAAACATATAAGTTCTTTGAATAAACGATTCATAATAATCTCATAAAATCCAAAGATAAAAATTTACTTTAAATAGGTGCAAAAAAGCTTTTTCTAAATAATGATGGTGTACTTTACAACGCACAACGCAAAGAATTCTAATTTTAATATACACCTTTTGAAACAGAAGTGGACTATGCTATACATTTATACACAATAGTGGTAGGAATTTTTTATAGCATATTCTAGAATTAAAAAAATAATAGAAATTAAATAAGCCCCATCTGGAAAGACCGAGCGATTCGCACATTGTTACTTGAAGAAAAGCGCGGTTATGAAATCAAATCTATGACGATTAAAAAAATTCCAAATTATTAATAAAAAAATTTTAAACCAACATCCGTAAAACCAATGAAGACAAAAATAATAATATAAAATTTACCATGAAACGAGCCAGAAGAATCTTACCCAAATGTTAATTCAAGTAAATTAAATGAATAAAGCAAAATGTTTTGATCAATAATGAAACGTTACAAATTAAAATGCGAAAATTTCCAATTTTGTTCTTATTTTGAAGAGAAGGGAAGGGCATCAGTGATGTAACCGGATCCCAAACAGTGTCCGAAAACCACAATTCCTAACCCAAAAAGAGTGGGAGAGGTCCGGAAAGAAAATTTTTACAATAATCGGCAATCTTGGTTAAGAAAATTGTAGCAAAAATTCAGAAGATGGGGCGAATTTTTTTCAAAAAATCTTATTTTTGCGCGCATTTTAATTAAAATATTTGAAAATTATTAATAAATGTTTCTTTAATGAAAGAGCGAAGAGACTAGAAGCCGAATAAAAGTGAATACTGATCGAACTCAAGGGGATTAGAACCCACACAAACATTTTACTTTGCATTTGATATAAACGAGAGCCAATTGGGGTTGAGCGGTGCACCAAAGTAGTTTGGTGTTTTCAGAGCAATAATGTTAATATATATAATATAATAAAACCCAAATTAAAGTTTATATCTGTTTTCATTCTGTCTAGTAATACAAATGTATATTTTATCTTAAAAATTGTCGGTTTAATCAAAAAAACACATTTAATCTATTAAGCATTACAGGGGCGCAAATTCAATTATTACCGTGCATACATTTTTTATTATAATGGATGCTTTATAAACAAGTATTAATTAATATCAAATAATAAACAAATAAAAAAACAAACAATAAGTCAATCAATGTATTTTTAATCATATAAAATCTACGAATATGCTCTAATAAATGATTTTAATTTGAAATATTTTCTGATGGATAAAAAACAATTACTATTATTAAGGTTTATGTACAAAAAAAAATTAGGTAACCGCTATTTTAAAAATAATCAATCAGTTAACATTATGAAAATAAATTTATAAAATAAAATACGTTTTATATACGCTCGAGGACGATGAGGCGCATGGTCTTTGAAAGAGAACAAATTGTGACCTTGATAGTGAACAAAAAAGTAAGTAAAACATTTTTAATTAAAACTTGAACAAGTATAAAAGCACAAAAGTAAATTCGTTAAAATAAATAAACAAAAGTCTTCAACTTTACGCACACGTCCTTTTAATCGCAAAACGGAAAAGATTAGATCAAATTTCTGTATTTGAAAGAATAAATTTTAAATAAATTATCCGTATTATATTGTTCTAGAAATTACCCACTAAATGATTAACTTTGCCAAATAAAAAGTGTTTATTATTGCTGCTCGTTATATTTAATAAGGGTCTTATTTAAACCCATAATAATTTATGATAAAAAATATAACCGCATTTTTCTCACTGAAAAAATATAAAACAAGTTACAAAATAATAATAACAAAAACAATAGCTTGTAAACTATGAAAAATAGATATAGAACATTTCAAAGCATTGCGCTGCACTCTTATTTCGAGAGCACGATATAAAAATAAAAGATTTTTTTTGAAAAGGCACAAAAGAAAAAGGAATTTCTGTTAGTAGCATTGCAAACACAAATAAATAAAAAATAATACAATTTAATTATTATCTAATAGACAATATATATTAAAAAATAAAGTAAAAACTAAGCGAAATCATCATGATGCTACTTAACAAATCGATAAAAATTATTATAAAAAACGAAATTATTCGTTTAAATTAACTTAGATTTGGGTGAAATTTGAGTAAAGTAAATGGAAGATTGATTTGAGAAATTTTATTCTAATAATTCGCCAATATAATTTAATTTAAAACAATTTTTTCTTGTTAACATTTCCAAAATTGGGTTTATTTGATAAATAATAATTTCAAATAATTTTTTTTACTCAAAAGATAAAAAGCCAAAAAATGCACAAACTCTTTCTGTGTCTTTATAAAATAGGTGAATGTATAAAAACCAAATAAATGCACAAAATGTCAAAAAAAATGTTCAAATATATAAAAAATATTTTTAAAGTAGTACCAATCCCCGGACCTTTCCAGGGTGTGAAACCTTTGATGTTGCCGCCGGGGTAATTAATCATTGGGGGAGGGGTCCGTGGGGGGCTAATTAGGACATGGGTATGGGGCGGCAGCAGACCTTT